>JABMCL010001038.1:50000-52500 GCA_018857735.1 Alviniconcha marisindica | reverse complement strand
GCGCCATGCAGTGTAGTGATAGCACGCTGTGTTTGTGTCAGACAGCGCCATGCAGTGTAGTGATAGCACGCTGTGTTTGTGTCAGTCAGCGCCATGCAGTGTAGTGATAGCACGCTGTGCTTGTGTCAGTCAGCGCCATGCAGTGTAGTGATAGCACGCTGTGTTTGTGTCAGTCAGCGCCATGCAGTGTAGTGATAGCACGCTGTGTTTGTGTCAGTCAGCGCCATGCAGTGTAGTGATAGCACGCTGTGTTTGTGTCAGTCAGCGCCATGCAGTGTAGTGATAGCACGCTGTGTTTGTGTCAGACAGCGCCATGCAGTGTAGTGATAGCACGCTGTGTTTGTGTCAGTCAGCGCCATGCAGTGTAGTGATAGCACGCTGTGCTTGTGTCAGTCAGCGCCATGCAGTGATAGCACGCTGTGCTTGTGTCAGTCAGCGCCATGCAGTGTAGTGATAGCACGCTGTGCTTGTGTCAGTCAGCGCCATGCAGTGTAGTGATAGCACGTTGTGCTTGTGTCAGTCAGCGCCATGCAGTGATAGCACGCTGTGTTTGTGTCAGACAGCGCCATGCAGTGTAGTGATAGCACGTTGTGCTTGTGTCAGACAGCGCCATGCAGTGTAATGATAGCACGCTGTGCTTGTGTCAGACAGCGCCATGCAGTGATAGCACGCTGTGCTTGTGTCAGACAGCGCCATGCAGTGATAGCACGCTGTGCTTGTGTCAGTCAGCGCCATGCAGTGATAGCACGCTGTGCTTGTGTTAGTCAGCGCTATTCAGTGATAGCACGCTGTGCTTGTGTCAGACAGCGCCATGCAGTGTACTGATAGCGCCATACAGTCAGCGCCATGCAGTGATAGCACGCTGTACTTACTCCAACTTGCCTTGGGGAGAACCATGGTCATCAGAACACAGAATACAGAATCTTTATTGTCTATGAATAACATAGAAATTTGCCTTACGACTGTATAAAAGATACCAGTAAAATAACACACAGTATAATAATACATGAACATGAGTACACATGAAACACAGAGTACTTTATCTTAGAGTCTGGAGGGCACACACACATCCGAAACAGTCAACTCTACTAGTTACACGCCTCAACACATTCAACACATGAGAATCAGCGTGATTACTGTTCTACTATTGGGCGATTAGGCAGGGTTGTTAACTCCCTTGACTTTTGCCCGGCATCGCTTAAGTCCCTTGGCTGCTTTTACTTCCGGTGCGTGCTTTCTTCACAAAGGAAGGCGGATACAGTGAATTTGCGAATTTTACACTGCCAACTTTAAAGCATTTTTTTAAGGCCCGTAGTCATAATGTGTCTGGCAATAAGCAATGACTTGTTGCCTCAAAACGCATTTTTTTCTACGAACTCGCGATCTTCTGGTCAGCCAAAAAGCGACGCAAAGACACATTTTTTCCACCCTCCATCCCCTTTCCACGGTAATTTTTGCAACTGCAACAGTATTGGCATTTGTACTGCTTCGCGATTCTAGGTTCAGCTTCCACTGTTATACACAGCGTGAAGCAACGCCTACTCAGAAATCGGCCCGGAAGTGCGCTGCGACCTCTCGGGACTTCTTGCGCGAAAGATTACAAAGCGCATTCACTCTAGAAAACCAGCTTCGCTGAATCGCCCAATAGGTAAGTAAACATGGTGCTTAACGCCCACAGAAACCATAAGGCTTATCAGGGATGGGGGGGGGGGTGTATGGAGCAGGTAAGTAATTAAACACGGTGCTTAACGTCCACAGAAAACATAAGGCTTATTAGGGACGGGGAGATGGGGGTGGGGGGGGTATGGAGCAGGTAAGTAAGTAAACACAGTGCTTAACGCCCACAGAAACCATAAGGCTTATTAGGGACGGGGAGAAGGGGGGGGGGTATGGAGGTGGTAAGTACATAAACATAGTGCTTAACATCCACAAAAAACCATAAGGCTTATTAGGGACGGGTAGAAGAGGGGGAAGGGGTATGGAGATAGGGGAACTGAGAGGGAGATTATATACCTATCGCTACACTGTCACCACCAGAATGACTCCTGCATTAAGATGGGCAACGATGAGAGCCACTTTAACGTTTCGTTAACTGTGCAGGACAAAGTCACAAGACATTGACCACAGACCACAACTTCCGAAGAGAAAGGAGAGCCGAAGCGGATTGGAACCAAAGTCCCTCTGCTTACCAGCCTATTGCGCTACTGTCATAAAACACGCTATTTGTGTGTTGCCTGGCAAGTAAGTAAACATGGTGCTTAACGTCCACAGAAACCGTAAGGCTTTGCCTGGCAAGCAACTGCCGGCCGTTATATACACCTTTCTTCTCTGATGGGAAAGCGGACATGGGCTGTTCACGTGCGCAATGGACAGTGCGTGTCGTCAACTTTAAGGTGAGGTTGGCACTGACCGGTGTGCACACGTCTTCTTCTTTCTTCTTCCTTTCTTCTTTGCACATGTCTTCTTTATTCTTCTTCCTTTCTTCTTTGCACATGTCTTC
>JABMCL010001038.1:45000-47500 GCA_018857735.1 Alviniconcha marisindica | reverse complement strand
ACCTGAACAGAGCGTGTGCCGCTTCCAGAGACACATCAGAACAACGACGACGACAATGAGGGAGAAAGTGACCGTGGCGGCCACAGCGATGCCGGCACCTACCGCCATGCCTGCCTTGTAGTCGGAGTCGTCCGTTTGGGTAACGGCTGGTGACAAATGGGAAAGAATAGGTTAATGTTCATTTGGGGTAACGGCTGGTGGCAAGTGGGAAAGAATAGGTTAATGTTGACCTGGATTAACGGCTGGTGGCAAGTGGGAAAGAATAGATTAATGTTCATTTGGGGTAACGGCTGGTGACAAGTGGGAAAGAATAGATTATTGTTGACCTGGGGTAACGGCTGATGGCAAGTGAGAAAGAATAGGTTAATGTTGACCTGGGGTAACAGATAGAGACTAGAGGGGAAATACGTTATTACTGATTTGTGGAAACGGCTGGTGGCAAGTGGGGAAGAATAGGTTAATGTTGACCTGGGGTAACGGATGGTGACAAGTGGTAGAAAAAGGTTAATGTCGACCTGGTAACTAGTGGGCAAAATAGGTTATTACTGACCTGGCTGTATAAACGGCTGGTGACAAGTGGGCGACAATAGGTTAATGTTGTCCTGGTGTAACGATTAGTGACAGGTGGGGGAAACAGGTTAATTGTGACCTGATGTAACGGATGGTGACTAGTGTGAAAAAAATACGTTAGAACTGACCTGGGGTAACGGCTGGTGACAAGTGGGGAAAGAATAGGTTAATGCTGAACGGGAGTAATGAATGGTGACAAGTTGGAAAGAACAGGTTAATACTGACTTAGTGTAATGGATTGCGACGAGTGGGAAAGAATAGGTTAATGGTGACGTGAAGTAAGGGACGGTGACGAGTGGGGAAGAATAGGTTAATGGTGACGTGGAGTAAGGGACGGTGACGAGTGGGAAAGAATAGGTTAATGGTGACGTGGAGTAAGGGACGGTGACTACTTGGAAAGAACAGGTTAATACTGACTTAGTGTAACGGATTGCGACGAGTGGGAAAGAACAGGTTGATAAAGACCTGGAGTTAGTAACAGCTGGTAAGAATACCGAAAGTGCAGTTTAATACCCATCTGGGGTAACAGCTAAGAACACCTGTGAAAGAACAGGATAAAACTGACCTAGGTCATGGTTGGTGACTACCTGAAGTAATAGCTCTCCAAGTAAGGCACGCTGGAGTAAGAATGGATTAATGTTCACCTGGGCTAACGGGTAAACAAGGGCGAGAAGACAATCATAGGTATATGTGCATCTGGATAACGGGTGATGAAAAGTGACAAAGGGGTAAGCACAAGTTAATGGTGACCTTGAACAGGCATGGTGAATTGTGACAAGAAGGTCATACCTCGTGACAAAGGTCCAGAGGTTAAACATGCCGGTAAGTTAACATTGACTTGATCGAGGTAATACACGGTGACAAAGATCCAGAAGTTAAACATGCCGGTAGCTTAACTTTGACTGGATCGAGGTCATATCCGGTGACAAAGATCCGGAGGTTAAACATGCCTGTAGGATAACATTGACTTGATCGAGGTAATATCCTGTGACAAAGATCCAGAGGTTAAACATGCCTGTAGGTTAACATTGACTTGATCGAGGTCATATCCGGTGACAAAGATCCAGAGGTTAAACATGCCGGTAGGTTAGCATTGACTTGATCGAGGTCATATCCGGTGACAAAGATCCAGAGGTTAAACATGCCGGTAGGTTAACATTGACTTGATCGAGGTCATATCCGGTGACAAAGATCCAGAGGTTAAACATGCCGGTAGGTTAACAAAGTACAGAGGGCGGTAAGGACAGAGTCCAGTTGGCAGAGTGGGATATTGGACATGTGGAGCGTCACAACACCTTAGTTGAAGTATTCTAGTTTGAGAGTATTCTATCCCTCTCTGATTTTCTGTCCCTGTCTCTTAGTCCGTATGTCTGTCTGTCTGTCTCTGTCTCTCTCTGTCCCTGTCTCTCTGTCTCTGTCTCTGTCTGTCTGTCTGTCTGTCTGTCTCGTCTCTCTCTGTCTCTCTCTGTCTCTCTCTGTCTCTCTCTGTCTCTCTCTCTCTCTCTCTCTCTCTCTCTCTCTCTCTCTCTCTCTCTCTCTCTCTCTCTCTCTAGCCCGCTGATCCAGAAGCTGGTAGCTTACAGTGCAACCGCTGTTTCGGGCATAGAGCTCCGCTGTTTGTTTATTTTGAATTTTTTGCTTGTTTGTTTGTTTGTTTGTTTGTTTTCCCCAGGTGCATACTGCATGGGTGTCTTGTTGATCTTGACGCGCGCTACAAGCGTGGTTCGCTGACAGAACCCAGTCTCGTTACTGCGCTAGCGGACAAGGGGAAGCACTCACTGTCTCGGGGGCACCACGAGTTTTATTCCTTGAAGTTTTCTAATGTCTCCGTGCTGACTGTCTCTTGGTCTAGAGTGTTCCAGTCGATGGTAGTCCTTGGGGGCCGAAAAAGGAGAGGACGGGAAAGGGGGGAAGAGGAGAGGGGGGGGAG
>JABMCL010001038.1:37500-40000 GCA_018857735.1 Alviniconcha marisindica | reverse complement strand
TGTCGCAGTATGGTCACCAGGGCGGTTGGAGTGGAGTTGGGGTGGGTGTGCAGGACACGGCTGAGCTTCAAGCTGAACAGGTTCACAGCTGCGTCACCCGCCGTCCCCGTGCAACGAATCGTCACTGCGCCACCCGATGACGTCGTGTTGTGCTCCAACGTCAGAGTGGAGGGAGTGAAGGTGACGAAAGCTGACTGCGTCACTTCCGCTGAGCCTATGGGTATGAGGTCACCAAAGACCGTCATCAGTGATTTTAGATAACCGAAGGCAGTCATGATGTTAGATCACCACTGTTCTACGACATTGCTGAATAGTGTGTGTGTGCGTGCGTGCGTGCGTGCGTGCGTGTGTGTGTGGTGTGTGTGTGTGTGTGTGTGTGTGTGTGTGTGTGTGTGTGTGTGTAGTGTGGTCCACAATGCAGAAGGCGAAACGGGAAAAGCCGAAAAGAGACTCAAAGCAAATCATTGAATAAGAGGGACAATAGGGCAAACGGCTAGGGATGTGCCCGTCTCAACCATTCAGTCGAGCGACCACCTTATCCCAACGCTGCAACAGACTGACTCACATTCCAAGCACTGGTTTAAGACATCCTTCATCCAACCACTGCCAGAATTGCTCTCTCTCTCTCTCTCTCTCTCTCTCTCTCTCTCTCTCTCTCTCTCTCTCTCTCTCTCTCTCTCTCTCTCTCTCTCTCTCTCTCTTAATTCAAATTTAATGTTTGCATATATATGATTGTTGGTATGTGTGATGTGCTTTGATTTTGGTTAGGTGTGTATAATGCGCCATTGCTGTGAGCTTCCAATCCTGTTAGATGTGATCTTGTTTTATACGTAGATAGTGAGATAGCCACTATTCTGTCGCTTTCATTATTCGTTAATATGTTTTTGTAAAAAAAAAAAAAAATCTCTCTCTCTCTCTCTCTCTCTCTCTCTCTCTCTCTCTCTCTCTCTCTCTCTCTCTCCTAAAAATTGTTTTGAATTGGTCTTACTTTGCCTTATTATTGCTCTGTTCGTATGATGTGATGTTTTAGACAGAAATTAGTTTTGTTTTGTTTTTAAGTCGTTTTTTCTCTAGCGTATTTAATGGAATTCTTGTTTGATGTATTGAGTGTTGCTGGGTTTGTCATCAGGGACAGATTTGTAAAAAAGCCGACACGTGCTTAAATCTTTATCCCTGTGTAATAAAGTATTATCTTATCTTATCTTATCTCTCTCTCTCTCTCTCTCTCTCTCTCTCTCTCTCTCTCTCTCTCTCTCTCTCTCTCTCTCTCTCTCTCCGATCGGCACCCCCCCCCCCCCCCTTCTTTCGTTGTTAAAAAAGGATTTCATTATAAAAATCTGATAATCTAAATGTGCTGCTGTTTGGTCCCCTTCAGTACAGTTGGGAAGAACCATGTGTTAAACTATATCACTACAGACAATCACTGGTAATGTAAGCTAGGATTTATCGCAGTACTTACAGTTCGAAGGTATGCAGATAGTACTACACAACAAAACTGCACACACGTCCACGACCCTAACGGCCATAGCCTTACTACCGCGGCTCCAACCGGCTGAAATACCGACCGACCAGGCGACACGGGGAATACATTGCACCACGCTAGAAAAAGGTATCTGAGCATAGTCTAAACGTGATAATTATGGCTATTACGGCCAGCCATAGATTACGATCGTGGACTGTTACCGCCCAGAGGTGTCAAATTCAGAATGGATCTGTCATTATTTCTTACCGACGCGGCTTTAGCTGGAAATGTGAGCCTGTCGTTAAAGGTGCGGGTTTAACCGGGCTGCAATTAAAAAAAAAAAAAAAAAAAAGTACCTACGTTATATGACGGAGTTGATTCTCTCTCTCTCTCTCTCTCTCTCTCTCTCTCTCTCTCTCTCTCTCTCTCTCTCTCTCTCTCTCTCTCTCTCTCTCTCTCTCTCTCTCTCTCTCTCTCTCTCTCTCCACACACACACACACACACACACACACACACACACACACACACCTTAAATCAATCACGCAAAATTCAGGAAATCCGGTTCAATATACCGATCCCTAGACTGAATTGACCTTTTCAAGACTAGCCCCGTATATTCTAGCAGTGTTCTTTAAAACTCATTCCGAGACTCACTCTCTTAGATTACCAGACAGCACTGAAACGTTTAAATCAGTCAAGTTACATATAATGTCATACTTTATGCGCCTGTAAACTGGGGTCTACAATGTCCAACCGTAATGTGACCTGTTTGTGTCGTTCTTCAAGCACTGATTTGCACACCAATAAACTGTGTTAGCCATTGATGATTTAAAAACCTCTGTATCCACCACCACCCGCTCTCTCTCTCTCTCTCTCTCTCTCTCTCTCTCTCTCTCTCTCTCTCTCTCTCTCTCTCTCTCTCTCTCTCTCTCTCTCTCTCTCTCTCTCTTACCTATTTTGTCAAAACCGTTAGAAAAACATGTCATCGAACATGTTATGAAGCATTTTCTTGTTAATGACTTGTTTTATCAAAAGCAA
>JABMCL010001038.1:22500-32500 GCA_018857735.1 Alviniconcha marisindica | reverse complement strand
TCTTGACTTTAGTCTCCTCCTGAGCAAGTCATCACGCGGCCCGTCATCAGCGGCTATTGCGATCTTCAACACGTGACCGGAGGAGTTTTGCTTTCGTCGAGTGACTCGACTAGCATAAAACAGTCTGCAATGGGAGCAAGACGTAGACACCGTCTTTGCTGGGACCTGGACTCCAGCTAGTTGCTCCACTGCTAGGCTTGATTCTGTCCAGGCTAGGATTACAGCGGGGTTCTGCTAATAGAGAGGGCTCTACGCTGTGTGTAAGACCAGGTTAACAGGAATAAAAGTATGTGAGAACTAGATGGACTGGTGTCTGTGTACACCTTTTCGTACGTCCCTGTGGCTTCATGTTCTATGTGTTACACTGGCCCCTTCAGGTACGTCCCTGTGGCTTCGTGTTCTATGCGTTACACTGGTGCTTTCAGGTACGTCCCTGTGGCTTCGTGTTCTGTGTTACACCGGTGCTTTCAGGTACGTCCCTGTGGTTCGCGTTCTGTGTTACATTGGTGCCTTCAGGTACGTTTGGCGTTCTTCGCTGGCGGTTTTTCAGTGACTGTACCGAATGCAGTCTCGGGCGTGTGCGGCATTTATTGTCCAGTTGTGGCTGCGCAGGTCTATGGCCACTGAATTTCACGCACGCAAACACATATGCTCGCGCGCACACACACACACACACACATGAACAAAGAGAGCGTGAGGGGTATGACAATAAACACAAATTCGTTTTGCAGTACAGTATTCATATTAATGTGCAAGCTGAAACAAAGAACAACTTAAAACAGTCATTTGAGCAATGCGCCTGCCAAACGGGTCGGTAAACTGTGGCAGTATCAAAACATAAAAGGCAGTATCAAGAAAGAACAAACAAACAAAAACGGCATACAACTTACAGTCGTACCCGTGAGGACATTCTTCTGTCAGCACAGAAAAACAAAATGGCGGCTGCTGCCAATGCATGCTGAGTATGTTAGCACTGTGGTACTTATCAGGGGCGCTTTGAGACATGGGACCTGCGTTGATAATACAACTGGTCTGCAGTTAGTCTTATCATTCCCTCCTTGGTCACACGGGAAAGGGAAGGGACAGTTTACATCCCAGGGAGGGTAAAACGGGTTCCAGCCTGCCAGTAACCCAAACAGACACTCCCAGCCTCTCTCCTGCATCAGTCCCGGTTTTATCAACACATCCGATAGCTGGGAGTGCCAGATTACACCACCACCCACCCACCAACCCTACACAGAACAGTTGGAACAATAGCGAACTCAGGCCTAGTGGTGGAGAGAAGCAGCAATACAAGAAGGGATGGTAGACGGCAGTGTTACTTCTATATCTGTGACGGTGCAGTTATAGCCACCGGGCTTGGGGGTATTTTTTGTGTTGTTTCTGTTATGTCTCGATTTCTTCATGTGTTAGTTTAGCAGAATTGATGAAATTTAATTAATACTGGACAGAAACGTAGGCTAATTATGACAAATCACTTTCCACAATTCGCCCTGATATAACCGCAATGGCTGACTGGGCGTAAAACAGCCAAGTCACTTACTTTCTACAAGTTACTCTAAACACGCAAGAGAAATAAATCATTGAAAGCACCACGCGGTTGATAACCGATACACGGTCTGGTAGGTGTGGTCCGGGCCGGGTGGTCCGGTAAGGGGTGGTTCGGTGAGGGGGTGGTCCGGTACGAGTGGTCCACTAAGGGGTGGTCCAGTACGGCCCGGGTGATCTGGTATATGTGTTCCGGTAAGGGGTGATCCGGTATATGTGGCCCGGTGAGGGGTGATCCGGTAATGGTGGTCCGGCATGGGTGATCCGGTAAGGGGTGGTACGTTATGGGGTGGTCTGGTAAGGGGGATTGCACAGTGAAAAGGCGGTCCGGGAAGGAGTGGTCCGTCAATAGGTGATCCAAGTGTGTGTGTATGCGTGCGTGCGTGCGTGCGTGTGTGTATGTAAGGGTAGTGGGGGTAGGCAGGTATGTACTATTTACTATGCAGAAATATAAAGGTCTTGTCCAAACACCCAGCACCCGAGAAAATAACAGCAATAGAGCCTTTGGTGGAGCAACAATAAACGTCAATTGCAAATACCTTCTACCTCGCACTTTTCATGCCAGCCAAAACAAATCAGCAAAACACAAAAACTGAAAACTATATATAATACATCAGCATAGAGGCGGGAGGGGGGGGGGGGGGGAAGAAGGGACAAAATACTGAGCAGCGTCCGTGTAAAGATGAATAATCAGTATATAGAGAGCTTTAGCAGCGTCCCTGTAAAGATTCATAATCAGTATATTGAGATTTTTCACATGACGTCACCAAAAGCTGTGCTCCTGGTGCCCGGTGGCGGAAAACCAACCGCCAGACAATACTGACGTGTAAGGGACCTAGACTTTGTGTGGCCAGGCAATGCTGACGTGTAAGGGACCTAGACTTTGTGTGGCCAGGCAATGCTGACGTGTAAGGGACCTAGACTTTGTGTGGCCAGGCAATGCTGACGTGTAAGGGACCTAGACTTTGTGTGGCCAGACAATGCTGACGTGTAAGGGACCTAGACTTTGTGTGGCCAGACAATGATGACGTGTAAGGGACCTAGACTTTGTGTGGCCAGACAATGCTGACGTGTAAGGGACCTACACTTTGTGTGGCCAGACAATGATGACGTGTAAGGCACCAAGACGGGGCCTCGCTTACGTTCTGAACACAACGCTCCACTTTATAATGATTACAACTTCCTCGAAGGTGTCGAGCGATGTCAGAAGTGTATTTAGAAACAAAGGCTTTCAATACAGACGTGAATTATCTATCGAGACTGATGAACTTCTGCATACAGATGTACAGCAAGAGCCCGACTGAGAATTTTTGAATGACGTCAGAGTTGCACCAAATACACCTCTCTGCGTAAAGAACGAGGAAAACCTACTGTGTGTTGCGTGCTCTTCTCGCCAGCTGTCGTTCGTTTCTTATTTTTTATATTTTATTATTATTATTATTTTTATTATTTTTATTATTATTATTATTATTTTATTCTATTATTATTTTCGGGGGGGGGGGGGGGGGGGGTACTCTCTATACTAGTGTACAATATCTATGTGCTTTTGGCCTCAAGCACTCAAAAACACAATAATTATTTAAAAAATAAAAATAAAATAAAAAACATTTAAAAATACGTAGATGTAGCGCACTGAAACAGATCGAGTTTCGTTTGACAGAGAAGGACCGAGTACCGTGTCCAACACTGTTAAGATGCATGTGATGCCGACACCGTGTTGCGTTAGCTGCATTAACTTGAAAGGCGGGTGGAAGCAGCGAGCTTTTTGTGAAGATGCTGCCAGTGAAACAGGAGCCCTGCTCGGGAGAAAAACTTCTGATCGCATCGGCTGCACGTAAACATGTGATGGTCACGTGAGGAAGACGTCACGGTTTTCTTCCTCCTGCCCTTCACTCTGCCGCCTTTCTTTGGAGTAGATGGCGTCGGGGCTTTGTGTGTCTCTCTGGACGCGTCCTTCGCTGGTTTCCGCTTCCGAGAACCACGACTCTGGCGGTTGGATCTGCTGCCGATCTTCAGCGAATGCCAGGGATTGTCGCCGTCTGCTAATTCATCGTCGTTGTGCGAATGGCCGTAGTTGTCGTCCATGGCCTCTTCGTTTGCTTCACCGTGGGCACCGTCTCTGCCCGAGTCCTCTTCAGGTTCCTCGTCATCTTCGTCAGTTTCAGACTCCTCGTCGTGACGTCTCAGGACGCAGGCGTGAGCTTCGAACACCTGCTTGTTGGTGAACACCGAGAAACACTGCATGCAGAAAATGAAACCCGTGTCACTGTCCGTGGACTCGGAGCCCTTGTCCGAGGAGCTGGCTGCAGCCCTGTCACAGGGGTCCTCGGGTCCGGAGCCACCACAACTTTCTTCTCTCTCCGAGGCAGGGTTTCCTTGCGACGGGGCAGCTTCCTTCAGACAGACACACGTTTGCTCCTTGCTGATGAAAGCTGGGTTTGCTCTGTGCTGGAGCTCATGGTCTGACTCCCAGTTTGCTCGTGGTTCTGACGCTGGGCAGCGAGTTGTGGGTGGGCCGCGTGTTCCGCAACCCGGCTGTCTCAGAAGGCCCCCTTCACCCCGGGTAGCAGGGGGTTTAGTTTCCTCGGCGGAAACTCGTTCCAGAACTACGGAAAGAGGCCTGCACAGGTCCCGCACGTAACGCAACCTGTTTCGGTAGACGACGGTTTCAGGTGCACCTCTGTCCTTCACCTTGGCGCGGTCGGCGTCATCAGCGCTCACGTGGCGCTTCTTCCCGGACTGTGCGTCAGCCACAAGGCCAGTGCGTTTTCTCACCTTTACTGGGGTAGCGTCAACAGTTTCCGGAGCTTCTGGCCCAGAGTGTACACGCTTAAGACCACGAGATTCATTCGACTTGGGCACTGTTGAGAACGACTCCATAGACGTGCTCTTCTTAATGCGTCCGGTCATGGGTCGGGACTCTGGGTCCTGGGAAGACTGGGGCGTGTCTGGGTTGATGCGTCCGGTCATGGGTCCGGACTTTGGGTCCTGGGAAGACTGGGGCGTGTCTGGGTTGATGCGTCCGGTCATGGGTCGGGACTCTGGGTCCTGGGAAGACTGGGGCGTGTCTGGGTTGATGCCTCCGGTCATGGGTCGGGACTCTGGGTCCTGGGAAGACTGGGGCGTGTCTGGGTTGATGCCTCCGGTCATGGGTCGGGACTCTGGGTCCTGGGAAGACTGGGGCGTGTCTGGGTTGATGCCTCCGGTCATGGGTCGGGACTCTGGGTCCTGGGAAGACTGGGGCGTGTCTGGGTTGATGCCTCCGGTCATGGGTCGGGACTCTGGGTCCTGGGAAGACTGGGGCGTGTCTGGGTTGATGCGTCCGGTCATGGGTCGGGACTCTGGGTCCTGGGAAGCCTGGGGGCAGTCTGGGAGTTCGGAGGAGTTGCTCTCGTCAAAGTCCGCGTTTCGTACTTCTTCTGTTGCACATTGCTTGGGGTACCTGCACGGGACGGAGCTTGTGGGCGACTTTCTCATTTTGAACACCTGGCCACTGGAAAGGATTTTCCACCGCTTAGCGCTTTCAGCACCTTCACTACCTGACGCCCGTTTCTCAGCCTCACAGCGAGAAGACTTCGAACTGTTAAATTTCTGCCTGTCTGGACAGTCTGGACAGGCGTGTGAGGACTTTGAGCTGTTAAACTTCTGCCTGTCGGGAGGAGTGGGTGAAGATTTTGACTGGTTCGATGTCTCTTTGTCGGGACCAGAGTGTGAAGATTTTGACTGGTTCGATGTCCCTTTGTCGGGACCAGAGTGTGAAGATTTTGACTGGTTTGGTGTCTCTTTATCGTGACCAGAGTGTGAAGATTTTGACTGGTTCGATGTCCCTTTGTCGGGACCAGAGTGTGAAGATTTTGACTGGTTCGATGTCTGTTTATCGGGACCAGAGTGTGAAGATTTTGACTGGTTCGATGTCCCTTTGTCGGGACCAGAGTGTGAAGATTTTGACTGGTTTGGTATCTCTTTATCGTGACCAGTGTGTGAAGATTTTGACTGGTTCGATGTCCCTTTGTCGGGACCAGAGTGTGAAGATTTTGACTGGTTTGGTGTCTCTTTATCGTGACCAGTGTGTGAAGATTTTGACTGGTTCGATGTCCCTTTGTCGGGACCAGAGTGTGAAGATTTTGACTGGTTTGGTGTCTGTTTATCGGGACCAGAGTGTGAAGATTTTGACTGGTTCGATGTCCCTTTGTCGGGACCAGAGTGTGAAGATTTTGACTGGTTTGGTGTCTGTTTATCGGGACCAGAGTGTGAAGATTTTGACTGGTTCGATGTCCCTTTGTCGGGACCAGTGTGTGAAGATTTTGACTGGTTTGGTGTCTGTTTATCGGGACCAGAGTGTGAAGATTTTGACTGGTTCGATGTCCCTTTGTCGGGACCAGAGTGTGAAGATTTTGACTGGTTTGGTGTCTCTTTATCGTGACCAGAGTGTGAAGATTTTGACTGGTTCGATGTCCCTTTGTCGGGACCAGAGTGTGAAGATTTTGACTGGTTTGGTGTCTGTTTATCGGGACCAGAGTGTGAAGATTTTGACTGGTTCGATGTCTCTTTGTCGGGACGAGAGTGCAAAGATTTTGAATGGTTTGGTGTCTGTTTGCTGGAACGTGACTGTGAAGATTTTGAGTGGTTTGGTGTCTGCTTGTTGGAAGAAGACTCTGAAGCTTTCGAACGTCTCGACGTCTGTTTGTTGGAGTCAGTACGAGTAGTTTCTGAAGAGCTAGACGTCTGACTGGGTGGTTTAGGGTGAGCAGTTTGTGCGCGGCTGGGACTTTGCTTGTGGTGGCCAGAACGAGACGTTGTTGGGTGGCTCGACTTCCTGTTGTTCGGACCAGAACAGACAGCTCTTGGGCGGCTGGAGTCTTGCTTATTGCTGGTGGGGTCGCCAGGGGTCACTCTGCCGAGTTCAGGGTCGGTAGTTTTCGAACGGCCAGGGCTTTGTTTGTGGACGTCCCAGTGAGAATTCGGCGTCAGGATACTGGACTGGCGGGGACTGGGGCACGATGTTTCTGATGGACCACTGGAGAGTTCCGATGCACTGGGGAGTTCAGATGCACTGCAGAGTTCACATGCACTGGACAGTTCAGAGGGGGCACACTTGTGGACCTCGTCACGAGACGTCCCCTCGCTGTCAACCAGGTACTCCAGTTTGAGGTGTGACGGGTGCTCCCTGCCCATGTTTTCGTCGTACTGAGCGAAGGACTCCTCCTCGTCTTCCGGGGCCAGGCAGTCGTCCATGTGAAACTGCATGTGCTCGAGCAGGTGGTCCTCCAGAAGAGTGCTGCTGGCGAAGCGCCTCCGACAGGCCAGACACGTGTGGCAGATGTCCCCTAAGTCCTCCAGGCCCAACTGGCTCCCCTGGGAGTTGCTGGTACTGAAGCAGGCGTCCTCCACGTCCTCTTTCAGTCGACTGCCACTGTGACCACCCGCACCACTCGGGTAGACGTTAGACGGGGATGCACCAGCGGGGCCGCAGTGAAGGAAGCTGCTGGATGACACAGCGGGTTGGACATCTACCACTTGTGTTCGGCAATGCCCGGCGTCCGACCCGCTTGCAGCGTCCTTCGTGCAGTCACTCGTTTGCCGTCCCTCTGGACTGTTTGCACCTTGTCCGCCCATATTGGCATACGACAGCGTCATGACGTCGGTGTCGTGTTCCAGCTTGGGAAACACACGGGTCTCGGCACCTCGCTGTGTGGAGTCTAAAATCACCTCCTTCTGCGCCGGCATCAGTTCACCGCGCTGGGGGGATCCAGGGGGGCTGTGTGGGGACCCAGGGGGGCTGTGTGGGGACCCAGGCGGGCTGTGTGGGGACCGTTGCGGGTTGTGTGGGGACCCAGGCGGGTTGTGTGGGGCACTGGAGGTGGGCGAGCCGTGGCACGTGCGGTCCTGCCCCCGCCGTTCTCCCGTCGGCTCTGTGGCACACGAAGCCACCGGCAGCCGCTCGGCTCTCGGCTCGCGCCTCGCAAAAGCGTCCACGATTTCTCCCTTCAGTTCCGCCACAGTCATCGCTTGACTGACCGCTGGTGCTTCTCTCTGGTCTGTCCGATCTGTCTGACCCGCAGAGGGAGACAGCAACGTTCTGAACAGTACATTCGAGCATTTAGGTCGAGGCACTGACGAGGGTGATGCTGGAGTCGAATTCAGTTTTGCCGTCTCAGAGGACGAGTGGGAGGAGGAGGAGGAGGAGGCTGTCGCAGCGGAGTCGACGCCAGGACGTGTGGATGAGCGTGCTGCTGCTGCGCTGGAACAGGCCTTGTCAGCGCCACCCTGCTCCGACGTTCCTGGAGAAGGAGAGACGGGGGCAACAGACTTGTCGGCAGAACGCCCCTCGCCTGCCCTCGGTTTCCCGGCTTTGCCCGATGACCCGCGGCGTGCAGACGAAGCGGCGCTGTCTCGGGACTCGACACCGGAACTGTCCGCCCGGCCGCCCGCCGCTTTGGAACCGCCACGATATGCACCGGTCCCTGACCCGCGTGCACCCGTCGCACGAGAATCAGTCCCAGTCGGGATGCGCCTTTTGCGTCCACCCGACAACACTCGAGGAGCCCGACCGGCCGACAAGGGGGGATTCCCGCCTGCACCCGGATCACACTGCCACCCAGACGCCGGGCCTTGGGAGCCGGATCGGGGTGCGGACGGGGCTGGGTGGCGGTCTGTGACGACATCCGTACGAGGCGGAGGATAGCCTGCTGGCGCTGCCGGTGAGCGGTGCCGCCGACGGTCAACGCCACGCCCACCGTGATGCGGAAGTCGACCGCCCACAGCACGGGGAGGGTGGTCAGGGCCACAGTCTGCCTGCGCGTGCTTTCCGCCCCTCCACGCGCCCCCGCCATGCGGCTCTCCGGACCGGTCAGGGTCTTGCTGGGATTCGATCACTTCTAAAAGACCCTGAACCGCTCGGAGACGCCCTATCAGCATGTCCTTGTAAGAGAGCGGGAAACGCGGCCGCTGGTGACAGTCATCCGGCGCTAGCCTCTCGAAAGGAAGAGACTGAGCGAGGGGTGGCTGGGGACAGGAAGACCCGGGCTGGAAAAAACCCTCGTGTGGCGGCATGCCGTGAGAGGGGGCGTGGTGGCGTGACCTGTGCTCTGAAAACCCGTACCAGAGCGGCTCGTAGGCAGGTGGGTCACAGTCCTCACGGCGGGAACACTGGTAGCCGGGTGGCTGATGCTGAGACAAGGGGCCGTGCAGTCGATATCGGTGCATGGCGGCCGAGGGAAAGGGCACCTGGTGCTGACCGGGGCAGAAGGGCGGCGTGGCTGGCAGTCCTCCGCCGGGGGCCAGTTCCCATGCAGTACCACTGGGGTCGGCCACCCGGAAATCGGCGTGCAGCAGGCGGTGACGTCCCATCGACTCCGCCCCGCCGCGCCCAGCCATGCGGCTCCAGCCGTTGAACTGTCTCGTCTCCGTCATGTGGAAATCCGCCACGCTCTCTCTGTACATCTGGCCCATGTGCAACTGGTCTCTGTACATGTGGCCCATGTGCAACTGGTCTCTGTACATCTGGCCCGTGTGCAACTGGTCTCTGTACATGTGGCCCGTGTGCAACTGGTCTCTGTACATGTGGCCCGTGTGCAACTGGTCTCTGTACATCTGGCCCGTGTGCAACTGGTCTCTGTGGTTGGCGGATGAGGGCGGCGCACCCCGAGGCCCCCAAAGCCCCTCCTCATTTTGCTCGTGCACGTGACCCTCAACGCTCGCCGATGAAGCGTGAAGGGAGGAGGCGTGCAAAGACCCGTGCGGCCCACCCTCCGTTCTGCCGCCGTCAGCATTCCACCCGGGGTAGTGGTGTAGCCAGCGTCCCCCACCACGAGGACGACGTCCCTTTCGTCTGGTCATCGGATCGTCCTTGTCATCACCAAGGACAACTGCAACAAACAACCGGTCGTCACCAAGGACAACAGTAACAAACAGCCAGTCATCATCAAGGACAATTGTAACAAACAGCCAGTGACCACCAAGGACAATTGTAACAACCAGTCATCATCAAGGACAACTATAACACAAACAGCCATCACCAAGGACAACTGTAACAAACAACCAGTCATCATCAAGGACAACTATAACACAAACAGCTATCACCAAGAACAACTGTAACAAACAACCCGTCATCATGAAAGGCAACTGTAACAAAAAACCAGTCGTCACCAATGACAATTGTAACAAACCAGTCATCACTAAGGACAACTGTAATACGAACCTGTCATCATCAAGGACAAATATAGCAAACAACCAGGCATCACCAAGGACAACTGTAACACGAACCAGTCATCACCAAGGCCAACTGAGACAGTCATCATCAAGGACAACTGTAACAAACCAGTCATCACAAAAGACAACTCTAAAAAAAAAAAAAAAAAAAACAGTCACCACCAAGGACAACTGTAACAAACTGCAACAACCAGTCACCACCAAGGACAACTGTCACAAACTGTAACAACCAGTCACCACC
>JABMCL010001038.1:0-20000 GCA_018857735.1 Alviniconcha marisindica | reverse complement strand
GTCACAGCTTGTCCCTAATATGTCAGCCGACATCTGAGGACATTAAGCATCACTTCATCATCATCATCATCATCAGCTCAGGCTATCATAGTTCAGGAGCTGTGTGAGAGTCGAGGTGGCCGTCCTGGGCTGTCCGTCCTAACGAGCCTTCTGGTTTCCGTGGACGTAAAGCTATATTGAACCATGCTTCGGCATTGGTCTCAGCTTGTCCCTAATATGTCAACTGACATCCGAGGACATTAAGCAACACTACCTACCTACCTACCTAGCTCAGGTTAGCTTTTGGCTCGGCTAGGGGGATGGATCAGGCTAGCTACGGCTCGGCTAGGGGGACGGAACAGGCTAGCTACGGCTCGGCTAGGGGGACGGAACAGGCTAGCTACGGCTCGGCTAGGGGGACGGAACAGGCTAGCTACGGCTCGGCTAGGGGGACGGAACAGCCTACCTACGGCTCGGCTTTAGGCCTAGCTAAGGTTCAGCATGCGGAACAGAAGCTACGAACTGGTAGCGGTAGTGAAAGCGGGAGCGCAAGCTGGGCCTAGACTATAGGGACATGACAGGAGCTGATTAGAAATTGTCTCTTGTATTTGATTCTCTTTGATGAAAAATGTTGGAACTGACTGACTTGATTTCAAGTACGAAGAAATGGAACAGAAGACCAGGAGGAAAAACTAGACTATCGTGTTTGAGTTGTTTTATTTAGGTGGCGGTAATTGTTTGTTTTGTATGTCGGGTGTGTGGTAGTGTTACACAGAACAGACACTGAATGAAAGACGGAGCACAGGCACGAAACTTGGTACAACATAGCTGTCACACACCGCAACATTGAGAGTAAAATGTTCGTAGTAATTACTGTTTTAACATACTGCTAAGTGATAAGCCCTAAAGGTAAAAACAAAAAATGCAACATTACAATAAAATGTGAGTGGTCATACCTGAAAGTCTCTTTGTCGCAGTTACGTATTCCTCGGAGTAATCCCTTGAAATGTTCAGTACTCCCTGGAGTAATCCATTGAACGGTTTAGTACTCCCTGGAGTAATCCACTGAAAGGTTAAGTACTCCCTGGACTAATCCATTCAAAAGGTTTAGTACTCCTTGGAGTATTCTATTGAAAAGTTTAGTACTCCCTGGAGTAATCCATTGAAAGGTTTTGTACTCCTTGGAGTAATCCCTTGAAAGGTTTAGTACTCCCTGGAGTAATCCCTTGAAAGGTTTAGTACTCCTTGGAGTAATCCCTTGAAAGGTTTAGTACTCCATGGAGTAATCCAGTCAAAGGTTTAGTACTCCCTGGAGTAATCCACGGAAAGGTATTAGTAATCCCTGTGGAATTTGCGGACCGCAGGGAGCCAGTCGCTGTTGGGAGTGTGTGTGTGTGTGGGGGGGGGGGGGGGGGATCTTTTATACCATTTCTGTTATTATCTACATCAGTGTAACGTTGCTTTCCTGCCAACCTTCAGACTACTCGCACATTAGCAACTGCATGGTGCGCCTTGCCGGGAAGGGGTTAATACGTTTCCGTCCAATATTTGTGACCAGTGGTCCTTATTCCTGGCACTGTTAACGTGCGGTCATTTTACTGTTGTCTCGGACAGACCATCGCTTCTACCAGCAATCTATAACCCAAAATGTTGTCCGTGTTCCTATTATTCACTTACATATTAACATCAAGTTTTCACTTTGTATAAAATAAACACTGCCCCCTCACGGCTATTTAGTCACGGTCACGTGATTGCGTGACGTACGACGAGAGGGAGATTATATACCTATCGCTACAGTCCCCGCCAGAATGACTCTTGCATTAAGGTGGGCAGCGATGAGAGCCATTTTAATGTTTCATAATTGTGAGGGACAAAGCCACAAGACAGTGTCCACAGACCACAGCCTTTGATGAGAAAGGAGAGCCGAAGTAGATTCGAACCGAGGTCCCTCTGTTTACCAGCCTAACGCCTTACCGCTAGACCAAACGGGCTCACTGGACTTTGTCCACCGCACAGTGCCACTTGTTGAGGAGTGAAGCACTTCCCCGTCAGCTGATCGCCGTGTTCACTCTTGTTACGGCGGCGACACCGTCAGCAACACAATGGTGCCGTGACCTCTGTGGCTGTCGCGATGGGCGCCCTGCGGGGACACCTGATTTCTAAGTAAATACGGTGCTTAACGGCCACGGAGACCATAAGGCTTATCAGGGACGGGGCATGATTTACCGCTCGTCCTTGCTGTTTGATGTTCGCGGAGTGATCGTTATGAGTGGCAGTTACGGCCGGAGAGCGGTCACCGGCAGCACGACGGGGCAGTTGGCAGCGGTCACCGGCAGCACGACGGGGCAGTTGGCAGCGGTCACCGGCAGCACGACGAGGCAGTTGGCAGCGGTCACCGGCAGCACGACGGGGCAGTTGGCAGCGGTCACCGGCAGCACGACGGGGCAGTTGGCAGCGGTCACCAGCAGCACGACGGGGCAGTTGGCAGCGGTCACCGGCAGCACGACGAGGCGGGGAGATAATCCCGGAAATACGGCAATCAGGCCGGGTGACGATAGACCCCTTTCACTCAAATATGCGCACATGCGCAATGGACTGGCGATTTGCCGGAAGTAGTAGAACGTGTCAGCTGGGCCAGCAGGCCGAGTGCACAGCTATATTTCCCTGGTACCAGTAGCAGCGAAAACCCCGCATTTCACGGCGACAAAATGGGCGGAAAAGATCACCGCCGTGTAACCACAGGTCGAATGAAGAATTCCGCCGAACGTCTGTCCTTTTAGTTTCAGTAACAAGGCAAAATATCGCAACCGTCGCTGACTCGGGAATGGTCCCCAATCTATTGAGAATACAATTGCAAGTGTTTGTGTGTGTGTGTGTGTGTGTGTGTGTGTGTGTGTGTGTGTGTGGTGGAGAGAGAGAGAGAGAGAGAGAGAGAGAGAGAGAGAGAGAAGAGAGAGAGAGAGAGAGAGTGTGTGTGTGTGTGTGTGTGTGTGTATTTTCTTTTCTTCTTCTCCATCTTACTCCAGTGTAACGGCTCTGCACTGAATTACTACAGTATATATCACTCTTGTGAGAGAAAACAAATATTTCTTTTAGTTTTTTCCGTTTTTTCTTGTTGTTGTTTTTCTTCCTCCACCTCACCCCAGTGCACTGCGGGCCGTGCACTTAATTACTACAGTATATATCACTGTTGTCGGAATGAGACAATGTGTGTGCACTTAATTACTACAGTATATATCACTGTTGTCGGAATGAGACAATGTGTGTGCACTTAATTACTACAGTATATATCACTGTTGTCGGAATGAGACAATGTGTGTGCACGAGGGAGGCGATCAACCGTAACCTAGCTCTCTGATGAGGTTCGACACTTCTTCCTACTGCGGCGTCACAAACTGAACCGAAATGTCAAGCTCTGTCTGACGATTGAGCTATGATATAATTATATATCAGATATTGATAATAATATGGAATTTATTTATAGTGTGTGTTCGGCGACACGAAGCGCTTTGTCATTTAATTAAACAGAAGTATGGAATGCATAAATACTAACACAAAAGTCAATAGCATAATAATAAATTACTACACATACTTGTACAAAGCAAAGTCAAACTGACACACGCTGAAACACAACACCCTTGCACTGACAGAGTCGCCCGCATGCACGCACTCACACACACACACACACACACACACACACACACACACACACACACACACACACACACTCACGTAGGCTGTATGTGTGTAAATTAGGATGGATGCGTAACCTCACACACACACACACACACACACACACACACACACACACACACACACACACACACACACACACACATGTTCACAGGTTTCCGTGCACGCACCCATACACAAGAATTTATAGTGAGCGTTCGGCTATTCAAAGTGCTTTGTCATTTAATTAAACAAAAGCATGGAATGCATAAATACCGACACAAAAGTCAATAGCATAATAATACATTACTACTTTTATGCTCAGCAAAGTGAAACTGACACACACACCCCCCACCACCCCCCCCCCCCCCCCCCCCCCCACATATAGATGGATCGCGCGCATTTGGATCGTAAGAGCGGATAGCTACGGCTCGGGATAGAAGAGAACTGGTTACGGGACGGCATTTGGAGCAGAAACTACGGCTTAGCACGGAACATAACTGGTTACGGGATGGTATGGTAGGTAGTGCAGAAGCTATGGTTTAGCACAGTACAGAACTGGTTACGGGATGGTAGGTAGTGCAGAAGCTACGGCTTAGCATACAACAGAACTGGTTACGGGATGGTAGGTAGTGCAGAAGCTACGGCTTAGCATACAACAGAACTGGTTACGGGATGGTAGGTAGTGCAGAAGCTACGGCTTAGCATACAACAGAACTGGTTACGGGATGGTAGGTAGTGCAGAAGCTACGGCTTAGCATACAACAGAACTGGATACGGGATGGTAGGTAGTGCAAAACTACGGCTTAGCATACAACAGAATTGGTTACGGGATGGTAGGTAGTGCAGAAACTACGGCTTAGCATACAACAGAGCTGGTTACGGGATGGTAATTGGGGCAGAAACTACGGCTTAGCATACAACAGACTGGTTACGGGATGGTAGTTGGGGCAGAAACTACGGCTTAGCATACAACAGAGCTGGTTACGGGATGGTAGTTGGGGCAGAAGCAACGGCTTAGCATAGAACAAAAGCTATGGGTAGGTGGCGGTAGTGAAAGCGGGAGCGAAAGCTCGGCATAGACTGGGAACATGACAGGGGCTGATTAGAAATTGTTCAGTCTTGTATTTGATTTTCTTTGTTTGAAAATATTGGATCTGTTGACTGTTGATTTTGGGTAAGAAGAAACAAAACAGAAAAAAAGAAAAAAAGAAAAACTAGACTATTGCCTTGAGCCATTTTTGTTTGAGTGCCTGAAACTGTTTTTTGTTTTCTTGTTTTCTTCATGTCCGGCGTGTTGTCGGCTCTGTTACATCGTACACATGGCACGCAGAAAGCTCAAGGACACTTAACACTGGCCAGTCCACGGCCTTGTGAATACACACGGCAGAGAGAAAGCTCAAGGACACTTAACGTTGGCCAGTCCACGGCCTTGTGAATACACACGGCAGAGAGAAAGCTCAAGGACACTTAACTCTGGCCAGTCCACGGCCTTGTGAATATACACGGCAGACAGAAAGCTCAAGGACACTTAACTCTGGCCAGTCCACGGCCTTGTGAATACACACGGCAGAGAGAAAGCTCAAGGACACTTAACGTTGGCCAGTCCACGGCCTTGTGAATACACACGGCAGAGAGAAAGCACAAGGACACTTAACTTTGGCCAGTCCACGGCCTTGTGAATACACACGGCAGAGAGAAAGCTCAAGGACACTTAACTCTGGCCAGTCCACGGCCTTGTGAATATACACGGCAGACAGAAAGCACAAGCAGAGCCTCCGCTAGACCGGCATATGCCGGTTTTTACCGGTAAATATTTCCCCAGTACCGGTAAAAAATATAGTCGCCGGTACCAAGTACCGGCTGAAACTGAGTGTTTTGTGTGACTTGCTAGAGATCATACTCTTTCTTGTTTTGCGCTGTTTTCTAATTATATCGTTGAAGTTTGCTTCCTTCTGCCATTACACTCAACATCACTGAAGGATTTGATCTTTTAGTTTAATAATTCTCTCCCCATTTCTATCAAGAACATTTCCACAAAGCACAGTTCCTTACACTTGTTTGACGCCGGGTTGTTTACGTAGAGGATTTGGCGTGGACGGTATGGTATACCCTTGTTCTTGAGAGTTGCTTTTCGTCCGCACAGACCCTAGAGACTACAGGGAAGGGAGCCCAGGTCTTCCGCCTGTCTCACACCGGTGTCTCACGCCGCTGTCTTGTCCCGTCTTCGTGGGTCTATGTCGGCTTCACTTGTGCGGTACAAACGAGGAATTACAACTGTCATTCTTAACTTAGCTTGATGCCGCATGCACCTGTGTGGTACCGACTGGCACCTGTTTGTTCTTACACTGGATTGACGTCAGTTACACTTGTGTGGTACCGACTGACACCTGTTTGTTCTTACACTGGCTTGACGTCAGTTACACTTGTGTGGTACCGACTGGCACCTGTTTGTTCTTACACTGGCTTGACGTCAGTTACACCTGTGTGGTACCGTCATGGAGTTACAGTTGTGCTCAAACGGCATGGTCTGACGTCAGGTACACTTGCGTGGTACCGACCCGACCGACACCTTCTTTTTCACCTGGTTTGACATCGGTTTCAGTTGCATGCTAACCGAACCAACATCCTTCCTTTTCTTCAAATGTTGCTTTACGTCCACCGAAACCAAAAGGCTTATTAGGGACGGGCCAGACCCAGCACCGTATGAGGGTGTTCGGCTTCACGTCCTCATGTACCAACACTCGTCATCATTCTGCTTCACGTCCACAGAAGCGACGTTGCGACTAACACCCGTTAAGGTCCGTGGAGGCGAGTAGGCCAACACCCGGTAGCATGGCGCTTAACGTCCACAGAAACCATGCCAACACCCTAAAAGTAAACAGGGTGCTTAACGTCCACAGATACCCCAACACCCTAGCCGTCGCTGCTTTTTATACGGGCCCAGTCGGCGGCCTGACCATGCGCGCGCACACGACATTAATGCCCCCCTCCCGCCGTCCCACCCATGGTCCCAGCCTTCCCAGCCACCCCTCAACCCCTTTGTGTCACACGGGCAACGCAAGGCCCAAGGACACACACACACACACAGCGCCTTTCAAACGCTTACATTAAGCGCTTGAAAGGCCCGCGCGCGCGCGCGTGCACACACACACACACTGACTCTGACAGGCCCTGTGTGTGTGTGTGTCCCTGGGCGCCGTTAGCGCGCACTGTCGCTGCGGGGGTCAGCCGCTGAGCCAATCAGGCCCCTTCTCTGCGCCACGCCTGCCCAGCCTTGCGCCAGCGCTTCACGCGTAGGTCAGTCGGCCGCGCGGCTGACGCACGTGACGGATCACGTGGCAGCCCACGGTGCTACACTTCATGGTCATGCTTGTCCTCGATTTATGATGGAATGCCGTCGGTCAACTCTGTGCTCACAGACAAACCGGCTTGAGAATCTACAGCGGTGGTGACTGCCACAATGCGGCAGTTAATAATAATGTACATTTATCGCGCGCTCATCAACGCCCCTGAGTGCTCACATGATACATATTAACCTAAATATGATATTCTATACACATGTAGAGCATAGTCCCAAAAACTTTTTTAAAAAGTATTTTTTAAAAAAAAAAACCCACAAACACAAACACCCCAAAACCACACAACACAAAAACACAACCAACACACACCCCACACACACACAACACACACAAACCACCACAAAAGGGTTTTTGAGTTTGGCTTTAAAAGATGACAGGGTTGAGCATGTCTAAGGTTTTTTGGAGTAAATTTCCAAAGTGGGTCCAAAGTAAGAGAAGGTGCGAAAGCCTGATCTGCGTTTTTATTTTTGGATTTCCAGCAGCGGGTGTCAGAAGAAGAGCGTAGGTACGAGACGGAGGTAGACATGCAGCAGTTCAGGAGGAAGGGGGAAAAACCTTTATAGCACTGAAACACTACAAGCGACTTTATACTTAATACATTCTGAAATGGGAAGCCATTGCAGTTTTTCCAGGAGAAGTGTTGAATGGTGGTGACGGGGGGCAAAAGAACAAGCCTTGCACCTGCAGATACGTTTAATGCAACTGGAGAGAACGTTTGCAGTTGTTACCTCGATGACACAATGTTCGTTTATCCCTTGATGGAATAATTAATAAAAACTGTAATTATAGTAATAATAATTGTGACGCTTTAATAGAGCTATACCCCCCAAGAAAGAGAGAGAGAGAGAAGAGAGAGAGAGAGAGAGAGAGAGAGAGAGAGAGAGAGAGAGAGAGAGAGAGAGAGCACCCACCCACACACACACACTCACACAACATCACGGCGCTGTACAATATCCAATTCAATTGGGAAAAAAACCCCTAAGCCCGTTTTTAAACGGGGGCGAATGTTTGTTCGCCGAAATACTTCGGACAGTTCGGAAAGAACTATGGTTCTTTCTTAATTAACTTTTAGTTCGCCGAAAAGGTTCGGACAGTCCAAACTTTACTTCGTTCTCAACTGGGGTTTTAAAGATCAACTTTGGCCCCAACTTTCGGCGACAGCTATCGAAAAAGTAGGGTAAAATCAAATCAATCAAATACTTTAATCATCCCTCACAGGGTAATTAACTAAATACTATCTCTTTTTGGGTCTCCGAGACAAAGGGTGCGCCTCCCACAAGTCAACAAAAAAATTTCCTCCGAAGCGAGTGAAGAAACCCAGCAAAACCGTTCCTTTTTTTCTTCATCCACAGAGAGCTCTGCTCTCACCAATCAGAGTCGAATAGGGCGAAGTTCCCAGAACATGTTGAGCGAAACTTTTTTGACCCCCAATAAGCTTCGACGAATACTTCCAACTAGGTTCGCGAGGAAAAGTTCGCCCAATTAAGAGCCAACTAGCTTCGCCGAATACTTCCAACTAGGTTCGCGAAGAAACATTCGCCCAATTAAGAACGGACTCAAGACCGAATACAATGAACAAGCGACGTGAACCGTTACACAACGACCGGCGCTGTTCAGCAGTCACGGCTGTCACTGTTCTTGAACTCAGCTTGATAAACGACCATCGTCCACTCATGTCCTCATAGTTCAGGAGCTGTGTGAGAGTCGAGGTGGCCGTCCTGAGCTGTCCGTCCTAACGAGCCTTCTGGTTTCCGTGGACGTAAAACTATATTGAACCATGCTTCGGCATTGGCCGCTTGTCCCTAATTGTCAACGACTTTAAATTAAGCATCACTTCATCATCTCATGTCCTACAAAGGCACTGGACAATCACACACACCCCGGGAGCCAGTGGTTAGTGCCCCAGACTCTGACGAAAGGTCGCGGGTTAAATCCCTGCAGGCCCGGCGGGAGTTTTTCTTCTCCGGGTCAACTTTTCTGTGCTCTTTATTTTGGTACCGTTCCACCCCCGTGTTCCCACAGTAGAGGGACGTAAAGATCCCTCATTCTCCCAAAAGTGCGGTGGCGGTTACGCAAACACCATCCCCCCTCCCTATGGGCTTTGAATTAAGTGACACTGTAACCTTGTGCATGATTAATGGCGTACACAAACTTGCGCCGAAAGGGCAGCTTTCGGGGCACCAGAGAAGCTATATAAATGTATATTAATAATACGCCTATAAAAAGGATACAGTCACTCATTCAGAATCACATGCCAATGTGCGCAGTGAGTCTGCGTAACAGCAGAGAATAGCGCTATATAAAAGCTATGAATAATAACAATAATAATAACAACAATAATAATAATAATAATAATCAGCGCCAAGCAGGGTGGCCAGGGCTGAGAAAGAACTTCGTGACCCCGTTTGGCGGTCTGGGAACGCTCAAGGTCATGCCACGCCTCCGGTAACGGGAAATGGTCATAATAATAATAATAATGTACATTTATCGCACGCTCATCAACGCCCTGAGTGCTCACGTAATACGTTTTAAACCAAAATTTTAATTCTAACTGTGAGCAAGTCCTTCAAAAAAAAATTTACATAAAGTATTAACGAAAACCCCAAACACACACCACACAACACAACACACACACACCAAAACCGCAATGAATTCGAAGTGCATGAAAAGGACCAATATCATACAGCGCGCGCACAACCACACACTGACTGGCAGAAACTAGGTTTGAAGGGGACAAAATCTGGGGAAGGGAAGGTTTTGATTTTTGGTTTTAAAAGATGACAGGGGACTTCTAAGGTCTTGGGGGAGTGAATTCCAAATGTGGGGTCCAAGCAAGAGGGTGGGGAAGCCATGAGTCTCGCTTTGTATTGTTGGTTTTTTCACATGCGGGTGTGAAGAAGAGCGTAGTGTACGGACGGAGTGTAGACATGTGCAGGTCAGAGAGGTAAGCAGGACCAACCATTTAACACTGAAACAAATAAAAACGACTTTATAAAAAAATACGTTCTGAAAGGGGAAAAAGCCAGTGCATTTTTTCCGGAAGGTGTTGGTAGTGGTGGCAGGGTCCCAAAGAACGAGTCTTGTAGCAAAGGTTTAAATTCTCTGGAAGGTTGGGAATGAATTGGGTGTACCGAAAGGGGAAAAGTTGCAGTAGTCAAGCCCTGAAAGGAATAGGAAGTAACAAAATCTTGGCTGCATTGCATTATTAAGTCACGTAGCACGTGAGACGATAACAAGTCTTGGCTGGTTTTCAGTTAAAAACCTTGCGGGTTTTTGGGGGGCCTAAACGTTTTAAATGGGAAAAATAACAGTTTGAAAGAATTTTTTTACACTTTTAAAACGGGGTTTTTGGGGCCAAAAAAGGGGATCCAAATTTTTGGGGGGAATCGGGAGGAAGGGGGTTTGGGGGAAAAACCGGGGAGTTCGTTTTCCGGGAATTCCCCCGGGGGGGAAAGGTTTTAAAGGGGGAACAAAAAGGGAAAGGGAAGGGTTAAAGTTTTTCCCCCCTTTAATTTTTGGCTCCATTTTCCCCCCCCCGGTATCCCAATCCGGTTTTTTTGAAAAGGGGAGGGGTGGGGGTGGGGGAAGCAGGCGGGAAAAGGTAAAAGGGTTAAAGGGGGCCAGAGGTTTGTAAAACAACCCTTTTTAATTTCACCCCCAAAAACTGTCGGTGGGGAAAAGACCCAAGGCAAAAAAACTTTTTGGGGAACAAAAAACCCCCAAAGGGAAAAGATTTCCCCCGGGGGAAGGGGTACCTAATTTCCGTCCATTATTTTAACCCTTTAAGTTCCCCCCTTCTTGTTTTTTAAACTTGAAAAAATTTTAAAAAATTAATCAAGCAACCCCCTTGGTCCTTTTTTTGTTTGCCAAAACCCCTTCCCCGTTTCCGGAGAAAAAGGAAGGGCCCGCTTAACTAAAAGGAATTTCCCGAAATTAATAGCTAAATTGGGTTTTGTCGGATTCCCCAAAGACCCTTCCCTCGGAAAGAGTGGAAATTTGTTCCAGCGCCCCTTAAGCCCAAAAGAAACGGGCGGGGAGTGACACGGGGGTTTTGGGGCCTTTGGGAAAACCAAACCCCTACCCGGGAAAGGAAGGGGGGGTATAAAAAGGTTTTAAAAATTTTTGAACCGGGATAAAAAGGCACTGACGCCCATTTAAACCAAGGGGCCCGGAAATTTCAGGTTTTTGGGGAACCCCCAATCCCACGTTGTGAACATGGAATTCTTTTTTCCCCCTTCCAATGTCCCCCCAACGGGCCCCAACCCAAAGGGGAAAATAATCTTCGGCCCTCTCCCCCTAAAATCCAGCCCGGCCCGGAACCGGGCCAAAAAAAAAGTCCGGGGAGGGAGGCCCTGGGGGGAAAAGGGGTTTCGGAAGGCGGTAGTTTTTTTGTCCTAGTTGTCAATTTGGGCATTTAAAACAACAAAACCCCAAGGGAAGCTGGTTCAAAAAACCCCGGGCCCCGGAAAACCGGGAACTGGGGAGGAAACCGGCAGCCCAAGGGCCGGCCAGCCCGACCTCAAAACCCCCCGGGAACGGGGACCCCCGCAATGGTGGGGATGGTTCCAGTCCTAGACGGGTTTTTTAAGGGCAAAGGGCCCCACCAAGCACGGGTTCTTGGGGGGTTTGGCCCAGGGCACCAAAAGGGTTTTCCGTTGGGGGCCGGGGGGCTTCCGGCTTGGCCACCTGCTTTCCCGTCCGCCCGGGCCCTTGCGGCCCCAAGCGCACAAGTTTTTAAAACTTTAGAAAATTTGGGGGGCCATAAAAACTCCCACCCAACCAAAAACGAAAAAAAACGGAAAAAAAAGGTTTAAAAGGGCCCTAAAAAAGGCATTTTGGGGGCCCAAAAAATTCCCTTTTTTACTTTTAAGATTTTATTAACAGTTTGTCCCAAATATGTCAACCCGACTTTCCGAGGACATGAAGCCCCACACCCTCATCATCAAAAAACACCCCAAACTTTTTAAAAACAACATATGGGTCCGTACTAACGTTCGAAGGGAAGAAACGAAACCCCATTGGTTTAAAAAAAAAAAATCAGGCCTCGACTGGGTTTTAAAAATGGTTTATTTTAAAAAAAGGTGGAAAATACGGTAAAATGAACTTTTTAAAACCAGCCCCTTTTTGGAATGCGAGTTTTCCCGAAAAGCTATTTTAAGCTAAAGGTCAACGGTCGGGCGGGACGTCCAAACGGGCCCAGCAACCAAACGTGGAAGTCGGGCCCGGGGTGGAGTGTCCACGGGGAAACCCAACTTGGAAAAACCCAGTTTTTTATAAAGAAAATTTCAAAAAAACATATAGGGATAAAAATCCTTTTAAATTTTTAGTTGGGCCTTTGTTTTTTCCCCCCTTGTTATTTCATCTTTTTCTCAAACCCCTTGTTAGGTGCGGGGCCCCTTTTCTGTCTTTTTCGTTGTTTTTAAAACCGGGTTTTTTCACAACAGGCGACCTCATCGGGGAAGCCTCCCTTTTTTTTGGGGGTTTTTTTTTTCCCGGGTTTAAACCCTTTTGTTTGTTTAAACATAATGTAACAAAAAAAAGGGTTTTTGTTCGTTCAGTTTCCAATGACTAGCGATTTGGGGGCCCCCCTTTGGGTTAGGGTTTTGGGGTTTGGGGGCTAGTTCCGGTTTTTGCCTTTTCCTGTTTTTTCTCTTGGTTTCCCCTTTTGTTTTCGAGTTATAGCTTTCGTTTACGATGTACGAGTGAGGGGGGTAGTCTGGGTGTTAAAGCCCTCTTTCTTTCTTTGTGGGGGGTAGTTCGTGAGGGTCTGTTGCCCCCGTGTTGTTCGGTAAAATGGATTGTATCGTGTACCGGTTTAAATGATCCATTTTTTGGGTCCCTTTGCTCGCGGGACATTTTTTTCCTCCTTTTTCTTTTCAAAAGGGGTTTTTTGGGTTTTGTTTTTCTCTCTTTTCCTCTTTTTTTTCCACCAGGGGTTTCCCTTTTTTTTCTTTTTTTTATCGCTGGTTTTTTTGGCCATTTCGAAACCCCCGCTTGTTAGCTTGCCCGATTAGGAAAGCCTTTTTTTGCTTTTTCTTTTTCGTCTGAAATATTTTTAAAATCCGATGGCTTTGTCTTGGTAGCCCTGATTAGCATTTTGCTTTATCAGTCTGCAGCCTTATTTTTTTTTTCTAGATGGAACCCGGGTTAGTGAGGGGTTATTTAAATTAGTTAAGATTAATGTTAGTTAGGGTTTAAATTTTGGCTTTTCATCTGTTTGCGGCCACAGTTTTTTTTGTGGGTTTGCTCTTATGGCTGCAACCCAAAATTTTGTCAATGTTTGTCGTCCACTCATTTGTTTTCAGGGCAGTAGTTTAAATTTGACTGTTTGATTTTGGGTTTTTTTTTTTCTCCCCCACCTTAGTTTTCAGGGAAAGGGCCCCCGTTTTTTCGTTTTTGGGGTGGTTTCAGCTGTTTTGGGTTTTTTTCAAATTTTGGGTCAGCTTTTGGGTTGCCTGAAATTTGGGGGCCATTTTTTGTTTGGCCCTCAACATTTGTGGGTTTTTTGGGCTTTCTTTTTTTTGAATTTTGTGGCGTTATTTCTTTCTTTTTTTCTTCTTTCCTTTTTTTTTTCAAAAGGCATTTGTTTTTTACTTACAAGGGCCCTTTTTTGCTGTAAAAACGTGCTAGACTTACTGTCCTTTGCCTTCTTTTTTCCTTTTGTTTTTCAGATGTAAAAAGCAATTTGGGACAAACTGGCGATGTCGACCCAATGGTGCCGTGGCTTCGGCGCGGGCCCCCTGAGAATGCCCCTTTTTTTCCCTAAGCCCTGGGGCTATTCGGGTTGGGTGCCCAGGCCGGCCATTTTGACCCCGGTTTTAAAAATTTTTTCTCTCGGGTTGTTTTTCCCTTGATTTTTTGGGGCCTTTTTTTTTCAAGTTGTTTTTTAGACAAGGCAGGGGTATTTTTTTTTAGTTCAAAAAAAACCTCCTGTTTTTTCCTTTTCCCTTTTTCCGTGTTTATTTTTTATTTTTTTTTTTTTGTTTTTTTTTTTCTCCCTTCTTCTTCTTCTTCTGCATTTAATTTCGAGGTTTATTTTTGCTGAGGAATTTTTGTGTTCATTTCCCCTTTTTTTTGAAATTTTCCCCTTTTTTTTTCTGGAGGGTTTTTTTTGTGGGAAAAAAAGGGGTTTTCCCCCTTTTTTAAAATTTTAAAAACCCTTTTCCCGGGTTTCCAAGGTGTCCCAAAAAGTTTTCAAGTCCCCTTTTGGGCGGTCTGGATTTTTATTCCCTTTTTTGAAAATTGGGGAAGGACGGAGGTTTCATCCAAAAAGACTGTTGAGAGTTCCTTCCATCTACCAAGGATCAACCTAAAAAAAAGCCGGGCGATGCGTGACAGATACCCTTTTGTAAAAAATTCCCTGTCTGTGTGGGTGTCCACCCGGGTAACCGCTTGGAAAAAATTTCCCGTTCGAATTCCCACCAAAGGGTGAAGCTTCCTTCGACTGCATCTTTCGGGAAGGTGTGAAAAAGGGAAAAAAACGACCCTTTTTGGGCTGCAGCTCTGCGCATCCCCCGGGGGCCCCACATTTTGCTTTGGGATTTTTTGTTGTGGAAACCCATTGATGGTGAAAACGCGCCTCAAATTTGCCATTCGCCTCCGTTTTGTTTGGGGACGTCAAGACCTACCCCCTTTACGGATCTCGCGCGTATTTTAAAATTAAAACAAGGGAGACGAAATTCGGCCTTTATCGGCATGCATTTCTTCCTTTTGTAAACATACTTTTTCTTTTAAGGCATTTACATTTTATTAGATTTTAAAAAAGGGCATGTTAGGGCCCCAACTTTCCCCCCTAATTGGGTCATTTTCAACGTTCCGTTGCCAAAAAAAAAACCCGCCTTTACAAGCCCTTTTTTAAAAGGGGCCCTAAAACCCCAAACACACACAAAACCTCATTTTCATTTTTGTCATCTGTGCATGCATTTAAATTCTTTTGTGAGGTTGGTCACTTCAAATGAGAGGAGCGGATTTCGGAGTGTGTATCATCTCAAAAAGGAAAAGTTTACAGATGGTTAGCTATGGGTATTGGAGAGAAATCTAGTAACAAGACGGGAAAAGAACAGGCCCCCCGTACTGAGCCCAGGGGGGCACACCGTACATAAACTGCGATGGTGACAAACGAACAGGGTTTCCAGGGGAGATCAAAAGATCAAGACTTAAAAGGGGGGAGGGTGGAGCGGAAACCCCCAACTTAGCCCCAAAGGTCAGATAGGGGAAAGGGGGAGCCCGGGCTAAAAGAAGGGGCTTCCTTTGCTTGAGGTTTTCCAAGGGGTTTTTCGTCAAAAAGCAGTGGAAAGGAAAATTGTCTTTTGTTGGGGCACTTCCTTGGGGCCCGGCACAAGGGGGAAGGGGGAAACAGCCAATTGCGCAGGGGGGCCCATTTTTTTTTTCCCTAATTTTGGCCCCCCCTCTCCCCCCCCTTCCCGTGGGGACGTAAAGCACCATGAATCGAAAACGAATTAGTTACTGAAGTGGACTGATACCTTTTTGGTTGAGGTTGCTTTACGTCCCAGAAAAGTTTGGCTTATTAGGGACGGGGGAGGGAGGGCGGCGGACCTCCACTTTCCCCAACCCCTGAACTCTGTGCTGATACCTGTCTGAGAGAGAGGGTATATATATGACTGAAACCATGGGAGTGCAGTTCCGGCGGGAGAGAAGAACGGAAAAGATCCAACAAAAGAAGAACAGAAATGTGTCATTGTCCCGACGGAGAGAAAATCGTTTACAAAAAACGTAACAAAACGGTTTTCGGGGCTGTGTCCTGCTCGATAGGCTGACTGACCGGGGCTGCTGAGGTTGTTTTTTTTGGGGATGGGAAAAAGACTTTTTTAAAGGGTTTTGGAAAGGGTTTTAAAAAGGGGGCGGTAGTTTTTTTAAAAAATTTTGTCAAATGATGGCTTTTTCAACAGAGATTGGACAACGGCAGTCCCTTTAGATCACTGGCAATGCCAGTGTTAAGAGATGTGTTGACGATGTTCGTGATGGGGCGGCCAAAAAAAATGTCAAGGTTTTTATAAAGAAGCATGGTGGGAATGGGGTCGAGCTCAGAAATCACGGCAGGTGCACTGTTTATTATTTTTAAGACAAATTCATTCGTGACAGGCTCAAAAATTAGCGGGGGGGATTTCCAGCGAAAGATGTATCAGTTGGGTTTGGAGGAGGAAAACTGTTTTTGAAGTGCGGAAATTACTCGGTGAAGAAATGACATTCGCCAGGTCGTCAGAGTCAAACGTTGAAAGAAGAGGTGAAGAACTGTTTCTACCGAGAATGGTGTCGATATTTTGAAAGAGCTGTTTACAAGCTGTGCTAGACTGAATCTTGGCAGAGTAGTAGGCTTGTTTGGCTTTATCTACAAGGTCACGCATCGTTTACTATAAATATCCTGTCCGCACTACCTCCAACGGATACGAATTTGCATATGCATGCTTTGATTAATTTCATTTCACATTGCTCACAGGCATATGCGTGGGTCATCCGCCTGACCTATGGTGTCTAATTATGATTCGAGGTTTGCAGCAGGGTGGGCTTCACAACGCCGGAGCTGACGGTGCGTGTCAGAGGAATTACATACTGCCGGGATTTTATATGTTGCTTCATAAATGCTGCCTATAATTTATATGTTGCGGTCGATTGAGCGTTTCGATTTTAGTGTTTTGTTGTTTAATGATTTTTTTAAATTGTAATTATATAGTAAAGTAAACATGGTGCTTAACGTCCACAGAAACCGTACGGCTTATTAGGGACGGGGAGAAGGGCCGGGGGGGAGAGAGGGAGTATAGAGGTGGGGGGACACGGAGATTATATACCTATCGCTACACTGTCACCACCAGAATGATTCCTGCATTAAGATGGGCAGCGACGAGAGCCATTTTAATGTTTCAGTAGGAAGTGATGGACAAAGTCACACGACAGTGTCCACAAACCACAGCCTTTTTGAAGAGAAAGGAGAGCCGAAGCGGTATCGAACCGAGGTCCTTCCGCTTACCAGCCTAAAATAAAAGTAAACATGGTGTTTAACGTCCACAGAAGCCAACCTAACGCCTTTACCGGTCTTATCTACTCCCATTACCGCCCACTGGACTTGCCTCTGGCTAATGGGGTGCTTAATACTTGTCTCTATCTACCTATTTATCTCTAACAGCCACTCGTCTATACCCATCATTTGTGGCCCTAAACAAGTCCATCTACCATATTCCTACTATTATTATATATATATATATATATATATATATATATATATATATATATATATATATATAATATATAAATTTATATAATAAAAATCATATTTTTACACTGTAATATATGCGAGGTTGTTGTGTTTCAGTGTATCAGTTTTGCTTTGCTTTGTATGACAAGCATGAATGTATCATTATGCTGTTGATTTTTTTGTGAGTATTTATGCATTCCATGCTGTTGTTTAATTAAAAGAGACAGCGCACTGAATCGCCGAACGCGCACTATAAATTTGATGTGTGTCGGCGCGTGCACGGAAACCTGTGAACATGTGTGTGGTGTGTGTGTGGTGTGTGTGTGTGTGTGTGTGTGTGTGTGTGTGTGTGTGAGGTTACACATCCATCCCAATTTACATAGTCTACGTGTGTGTGTGTGTGTGTGTACGTGTGTGTGTGCGTGCGTGCGTGGGTGCCGTGTGGGTTCAGTTACTATTAATACAGTGTCTCGATGTACTGCCGAGTTCTTTTATTGTTTCGCATGTGACCCTGACCGCCGGAATACGCCACAGTGGTCATCTCGTCACGACCGAGTGGTCAGCGAGCTCCCGGGCCTGTAGAGTAACCAGTTTTGACCGCCTTGACTCTGACCGACTGTAGAGTAACCAGTTTTGACCGCCTTGACTCTGACTGCCACATGAGCATGTCCTGACGTGGCCTGCGGTCAGTTGCTATTTCTACACTTTCACTTCACTGGACGCCACCATATATGGAGCGTGACGGTGTATCACGGCCCTGCAGGCCCCTCGCTTTCGTCGGGGGGTCCCCAGAATGGGAAATTGGCAGTGTGAGGGGACCCGGGGACCCCGTTTTGTTTGTGACCTTTCCCCCAAAAAAACATTAAAATGCCCCCCTCATAGCTCCCTTTATTGCAGGAGTAAATTTGGTGGTGACATTGTGGGATTTTTAAAATTCCCTTTAAAACCCCCATCTTTTTCCCCCCCCCTCAAAAAGGAAAGGTTGGTTTTTTCCTCCCAATGGTTTCAAAAAAACGTTCCGGGGTTTTTTACTTTTCCTTTTGGACAAAAACCGAAGTGGCAATTTTGGGGGAAATGCAGTGTGTGTGGGGTGTGGGGGGTGCGGGCGGACAGTGGTGTGTGTGGGTGGGTGTGTGTGTGTGTGTGTGTGTGTGTGGTGAGTGTAAAATGTAGCACAAATGGTGTATCCCCTTTTTTACTCGGGGGCTTGAATGTGAGCCCAGGGTTCCCTGGGCTGCCCCTTTGGGGACATCAGTCGCGGGGAGAGGAAGGGGGAGATACGAATGCGGGCCCAAAAGGGGGGTTTCCGGGTCCCAAAAGGGTTCGCTCGCCCCCGGAAGTTAAGCAACAAAGTCCCTCAGGCCAAGAGGGAGCCCCGGACCCCCCCCCCGCTGCACCACGAACCACGGGGCCCAACCCCCTCATAAAGTGACCGCTGGGGTTTCATCAACCAGGATGACCAGACACGCTCGTGTCGGACTGAAGGAAGGTCATGAGGTGGGGTTTTGGGGGGGGGGGGGGGGGGGGGGGGCTCCCCTTTGATAAATGATTTTTTCTTGTGGGGAATGAATGTTTAAATTTCCTTTTCATGACGAGGGATTGGTTTTGCGGCAGAGAAAAAAAGTGGGAAATTGGCCGGGCTTTTTTCCCGCGTGGTTCATCACAGATTCATCAACCCATGGGAAATAGAAGGGTTCCAAAAATTTTTCTGAGCTTTTTTCCCCAAAAGGGAAAAAAGAAGGGGCTAGAAGTGTTTTTTACGCCCATTCAAAACCCGTACCGTTGTATCGGGGGGGGGGGGGGGGGGAGGGGGGGGAAAGGAAAAAATTACATTCCCCCACCCAAAAAGTTCCTTACAAACAAGTACATAATACTAATAATAAATTACTTTTCATCACTTTACTCATTAAAACAAGAACAAGCGCTCAAACACAAATCAAAGTGGGTTTTAGCCCATAGCAAAAGCGAGCGGGGGGGCCTTTTGGGATTTTATGTATCTATAATTAATCATGTTTGAAGCCCAAGTTTTAATTTTTTCTGAAGATGGGTTAATAAAATAATCTTGGGAAACTTTTGGGTCTGCTCCCTACCGTTAGGGGTGTTCCCAGTTTTTCCCTCTCTTACGCCAAGGGGGATTTTTTTTTCTGATGTAATTGTTAACTGGCCGGTGTTACTAAGGGCAAAAAAAAAAAAAAAGGGAAAAAGAAAAAAAGAACCTAGACTATTACGTTTCGTTTTTATTTTATTGGTGTCGGTAAAGGGGGTCTCCAGTGTTGGCTGCCTTAAACACAGAGGCCGCGCTCGCGGAAAAATTTTGGTCTGTCTGTCTGTCTGTCTGCTGTTGTTTCTCTAGGGTCTCCCCCCCCCCCCCCTCCCCCCACACACATAACACCAAAACTGCAAAAGTTGTCTGTCTGTCTGTCTTCTAGAAAACCCCCTCCCCCCCCCCCCCCCCCCCCCCCCCCCCCCCACACAACATACACAAAAACCCAAGGGCTGGGCTGCTGTTGTCTCTGTCTGTTGTCTGTCTGTCTGTCTCCGGTCTGTTTTTGTCTGTCTGTTTTTTTTTGTTTTTCTCTCTCTCTCTTCTTTTTCTTTTCTATGGTCAGCAATTCAAAAAAACCCCCTCTATGACAATGGGTACAAGGGGAGAAGCATCAGCTGTTACCTTTTTCCCTTTTATTTTGGGACTCATGGGTGAAAGTTGAAAAAGTGGCAGAAAAACCGACTTTTAGGAAAAAATATAGACAACAAAACCCCCGGGGGGAAACCCCAAC
>JABMCL010002198.1:130000-136795 GCA_018857735.1 Alviniconcha marisindica | reverse complement strand
CCCCAGAAGAGATCATGAGCAGGGAGGTGGAGCGGGACCCTCAAGTTAGCCCAAGAGATCAAGAGGAGGGAGGTGGAGTTGGACCCTCAAGTTAGCCCAGAAGAGATCAAGAGGAGGGAGGTGGAGCTGGACCCTCAAGTTAGCCCAGAAGAAATCAAGAGGAGGGAGGTGGAGCTGGACCCTCAAGTTAGTCCAGAAGAGATCATGAACAGGGAGGTGGAGCTGGACCAGTTAGCCCAGAAGAGATCATGAGCAGGGAGGTGGAGCTGGACCCTCAAGTTAGCCCAGAAGAGATCATGAGCAGGGAGGTGGAGCTGGACCCTCCAGTTAGCCCAGAAGAGATCATGAGTAGGGAGGGGAGCTGGACCCTCAAGTTAGCCCAGAAGAGATCAAGAGGAGGGAGGTGGAGCTGGACCCTCAAGTTAGCCCAGAAGAGATCAAGAGGAGGGAGGTGGAGCTGGACCCTCAAGTTAGCCCAGAAGAGATCAAGAGGAGGGAGGTGGAGCTGGACCCTCAAGTTAGCCCAGAAGAGATCATGAGCAGGGAGGTGGAGCTGGGCTGCGAAAGTTGGACTTCTTTCGTTTCTGGTTGTTCCTCAACAGCAGTGCAACGGACATTGTCCTTGTGACTCTGCCCAAGCACGGCGGTTGAAACAGCAATTGCGCGGTGCACTAGTCGCTGCGCAATGGCGAGGGGACACCGCCTTAACACTTCCATTGTTCTGGCGGCGGTCCACGGTCTCTCGGGTCTTTTTCGGGCGGTATCCGCGGTCGAGCCTTCACTCTCTAGCCCACACTCCGAGCACCGCTTTCCGGCACCTTCCTCCAAACTCTGCCAGATTTAGTTACGCCACTGAAGGGGCACACTTTATCTCCGCGCAGCTGTCCACCGACGCGGTCAGCGCCCTCCGAAAGGTTCCGGTACTCATACGACTGTGGAAGCAACCTAGCGCCAAAGCACGCACGTAAACATGAGACGCATCCCCCCCGGGGTAAAGGAAAGAGTTCCGTCTCGATTCAAACGATTGTGGTTTTATTTGTGCTGGTGTAAACTTTGTTGGCGGCTATAAATGACACGCCTTGTTTTATTTGAGTTGTTTGTAACAAACTTACTACTGTTTGAGCACCAACACAAAAACTGCTCGTTAGCTGACAGTTTTCTGGACCCTATGGCGTAACTAAATACGGCAGTGGTTGAAGGTAGGATGTCGTAAACCAGTGCTTGGAGTTTGGGTCGAGCCTTCACTCTTTCCCCCCCCCCCCCCCCCCGTACCCGTCCCTAATAAGCCATCTCGCTTCTGTGGACGTAAAGCAAACTGTACTCGCTGTCCTAAGCACAAATGTCCGCAAAACCCAGCTGCAAGTCTCGTGTTCAAAGCTCGTAAACGAGATCATGTACCTCTACATGTGCATAATAAATAAATAAATAAATCATAATAATAATCATGGACATTTATATGGCGCATGATCTCTAGCCAAATTTAAGGCACAATGCGCCGCGCGTACCAACAAATGCAGAAAATGTATATTAAACACACACACACACACACACACACACACACACACACACACACACACACACACACACACACACACACACACACACACACACACACACACACACACACACACACACACACACACTCACACACACACACACACAACGTTACAAAAAAAGGACAAAATAAAAGTTTCGGGCCATAAGACTGCCAAACAACGCAAAAACCTACATTCAGCACTTTCAGTAAATAAATGAAATAAACATGTACATCATGACGATGAACGTCTGGTGGAGTTTATGCACCTTGTATTCACACGCATGCCAGGTGAGAGTTACCGAAGGCGACTCGGGTCTTTGTTGTCTTTGCTGGTGTGACGTCTTTGTTGTCTTTGCTGGTGTGACGTCTTTCGAGCTCGGATTAACTCCCTTGTGTGTTGAGATCATATGTCACGTTCATCCTTCTTCAAATGTTTCACTGGCTGCCTATCCAAGCACGTATTGAGTACAAATTATCAACTCTTTAATTTTCACTCCTGGTGAGCCGGTTTGGCCCAGCGGTAAGGCGTTAGGCTGGTGAACGGAAGGACCTCGGTTCGATACCGCTTCGGCTCTCCTTTCTCTTCAGAAAGGTTGTGGTTTGTGGACACTGTCTGTGACTTGTCCATCACTTCCTACTGAAACATTAAAATGGCTCTCGTCGCTGCCCATCTTAATGCAGAAGTCATTCTGGTGGTGACAGTGTAGCGATAGGTATATAATCTCCCTCTCCCCCCCCCCCCCCCCCTCCATACCCCCCCCCCCCCCCCCCCCCCCCCCCCCCTTCTCCCCGTCCCTAATAAGCCTCGTGGTTTCTGTGGACGTTAAGCACCATGTTTACTTACTTACTTTTCACTCCTAATGTTTTGGTACATATTTATACTTCGTAGGCATGCACCATGTTTACTTACTTACTTTGCTATGAATGTTTCCCTGCCAGAGCTCAGGAGCTGTGTGAAAGTCGAGGTGGACGTCCTGAATAGTCCTTATGGTCTCTGTGGACGTAAAGCAACATTGAACTGCAGTATCTCAGAGCTCAGGAGCTGTGTGAAAGTCGAGGTGGACGTCCTGAATAGTCTTATGGTCTCTGTGGACGTAAAGCAACATTGAATGAAGTATCTCAGAGCTCAGGAGCTGTGTAAAAGTCGAGGTGGACGTCCTGAATAGTCCTTATGGTCTCTGTGGACGTAAAGCAACATTGAACTGCAGTATCTCAGAGCTCAGGAGCTGTGTAAAAGTCGAGGTGGACGTCCTGAATAGTCCTTATGCTCTCTGTGGACGTAAAGCAACATTGAACTGTAGTATCTCAGAGCTCAGGAGCTGTGTAAAAGTCGAGGTGGACGTCCTGAATAGTCCTTATGCTCTCTGTGGACGTAAAGCAACATTGAACTGCAGTATCTCAGAGCTCAGGAGCTGTGTAAAAGTCGAGGTGGACGTCCTGAATAGTCCTTATGCTCTCTGTGGACGTAAAGCAACATTGAACTGTAGTATCTCAGAGCTCAGGAGCTGTGTAAAAGTCGAGGTGGACGTCCTGAATAGTCCTTATGCTCTCTGTGGACGTAAAACAACATTGAACTGCAGTATCTCAGAGCTCAGGAGCTGTGTGAAAAAGTCGAGGTGGACGTCCTGAAAAGTCCTTATGCTCTCTGTGGACGTAAAGCAACATTGAAAATGTAGTATCTCAGAGCTCAGGAGCTGTGTGAAAGTCGAGGTGGACGTCCTGAATAGTCCTTATGGTCTCTGTGGACGTAAAGCAACATTGAACTGCAGTATCTCAGAGCTCAGGAGCTGTGTGAAATCGAGGTGGACGTCCTGAATAGTCCTTATGGTCTCTGTGGACGTAAAGCAACACTGAACTGTAGTATCTCAGAGCTCAGGAGCTGTGTGAAAAAAGTCGAGGTGGACGTCCTGAACAGTCCTTATGGTCTCTGTGGACGTAAAGCAACATTGAACTGTAGTATCTCAGAGCTCAGGAGCTGTGTGAAAAAAGTCGAGGTGGACGTCCTGGGCTCTTCGTCCCTAATGGTCCTGATGGTCTCTGTGGACGTAAAGCAACAGTAAACTGTAGTCTTCTTCTTCTTCTTCTTCTTCCAATAATATCCAGGATCAACGTCTGATCATTACTGATATTTATGGTGTGCGAGAAAAAGGGGCGTGGCTGAATTTGCTCTTTTTTTCTTTTTCTTTTCCCTTCAGTATCTCAGAGTTCAGGAGCTGTGTGAAAGTGGAGGTGGCCGTCCTGGGCTCCCCGTCTCTGATAGTCCTTATGGTCTCTGTGGACGTAAAGCAACAGTAAACTGTAGTCGTCTTCTTCTTCTTCTTCTTCTTCTTCTTCTTCTTCTTCTTCTTCCAGTAATATCTAGGATCAACGTCTGATCATTACTGATATTTATGGTGTGCGAGAAAAAGGGGCGTGGCTGAATTTGCTTTTTTTTCTTTTCTTTCTTTCTTTCTCCCTTCAGTATCTCAGAGCTCAGGAGCTGTGTGAAAGTGGAGGTGGCCGTCCTGGGCTCCCCGTCCCTGATCATTTGTACGGTGTCTGTGGACGTAAAGCAACATTGAACGAACGCTGACTGTATGAATGAACGAATGAAAGAGGGAAGGGAATGACGTATGGCATAATTATGACGTGTCTTCTTTCTGACGACACAGTGGTGGTCTCTGTGTCATCCCTGCTGTTGTCAATGAAGAAGAAAATGTTGGGCGGCTGCGCCATTTTTATGAAAAAGGCCGGAAATAGATTATACCCTCAATCTTTTTAGTAGGTCGTTAGAGAGAATGCGATATTTTGGTATTTGATGTCTTTGCTAGCAGTGGTTGATGCTGAGTAGTGGCTTTAGTTTATTTGCCAGGACAGACGTTCTCTCTGTTTCTTTCCGTCTGCCGTTCTCTCTCTCTCTCTCTCTCTCTCTCTCTCTCTCTCTCTCTCTCTCTCTTTGCCTGCCTGCCTGCCTGCCTGCCTCTCTCACTCTCTCTCAGTGAGTACCCCCCCCCCCCCCTCGCTTTCGAACACATACAGACACAGACACAGACACAGACACACACACAACACACACACACACACACACACACACACACACACACACACACACACACATACCATGTTCTCTCTCTCTCTCTCTCTCTCTCTCTCTCTCTTCTTCTCTCTCTCTCTCTCTCTCTCTCTCTGTAGAAATCGGATGTCACTGAATCCGACGAAAACAAAATGCATGTTGATGGCGACGAGACAAAAACACCAGAAAAAACAGCTCCCTTTAAATCTAAAGTTCGAGACCACGCCAATAGAACAAGTTTCAAAACATCGCCTACTTGGAGTAACTGTAGATGAACAGCTAAAGTGGCAAACGCATATTAACAACATTTGCAGAACCGTTTCTAGAAATATTTTCTTCTTTCGAAACAGCCAAATTGTCAGCCAAAAATCCAAATTAGCCTTCTTCTTTGCACACATTATGTCACATATAAACTATGTTTCAAATGCATGGGATGGATGTGCCTATGTGCACATGAAGCAGCTGTATTCTCTCCACAAACGTGCCGTAAAACATTTGATGCCAATTCCGAATTTAGACTACAAACAAAAGTGCTGTGCTCTCAAACTACTCCTTTAGACAAACAATTATTGCTCAACAAATGTGTTCTAATGCAAAAGGTTGTTCACGGCAAAGCCCCGCAGTATCTGAAAGATCTCATGATTCCATCTGAACGTCTTCATGTTCATGGGAATAAACAGCTTTTGCCCAGAACAAGGATTGATATCTTTAAAACGAGTTTGCTCCTTTTCAGGCTCCATAGCGTGGAATAGTTTAGCTCATCATCTCAGATACCCCATGGAATTAAAAACGTTCAAAAGGAAAGTATTTCAGGCACTCGCTAAGCCACCTTGAATACTTCTTGTTCATTCTTTTCTTTTCTTTCTCGCTTGTCAGACAGCTTGACACAAAATGTATAGAATGTTGTTATTGTTTTCCCTTCCTTGCTCTTCTTGTAAAGATTTAGATTTTTGTTTGTTTGTTTGCATTTTCATGAAATATTTACTTTTTCTTTTACCTCGGGGTCAATTTTATTTTTTTTAATTCAGATTTAATGTTTGCATATATAGATTGTTGGTATGTGTGATGTGCTTTGATTTTGGTTAGGTGTGTATAATGCGCCATTGTTTAGCTTCCAATCCTGTTAGATGTGATCTTGTTTAATACGTAGATAGTGAGATAGCCATTATTCTGTCGCTTTCCATTATTCGTTAATATGTTTTTGTAATTCTGTCTCTCTCTCCTAAAAAAATGTTTTGAATTGGTCTTACTTTGCCTTATTATTGCTCTGTTCGTATGATGTGATGTTTTAGACAGAAATTAGTTTTGTTTTGTTTTTAAGTCATTTTTTCTCTAGCGTATTTAATGGAATTCTTGTTTGATGTATTGAGTGTTGCTGTGTTTGTCATCAGGGACAGATTTGTAAAAAAGCCGACACGTGCTTAAATCTTTATCCCTGTGTAATAAAGTTTTCTTATCTCTAAAACACACACACACACCACACACACACACACACACATACACACCACACCACACACACACACACACACAACCCACACACACACACCACACACACACACACACACACACACACACATCAGGTTGTCACACACACACACACACACACACACAACACACACACACACACACACACACACACACACACACACACACACACACACACACACACACACACACACACACCACAACACACATGTGTCACGCACACACACACACACACACACACACACACACACACACACACACACACACACACACACACACACACACACACGAGCAACACACACACAACACACACACACACACACACACACACACACACACACACACACACACACACACACACACACACACACACACACACACACACACACACACACACACACACACACGGTGTTGTCACACACATCATGTTGTCCCCCACACACACACACACACACACACACACACACACACACACACACCACACACACACACACATCATGTTGTCCCCCCCCCCCCACACACACACACACACACACACAAACACACACACACACACACACACACCACACCCACACACACACACAACACACACACTACACTACACTACACTACACTACACCACACACACACACACACACACACACATCATGTTGTACCCCCACCCCCCCCCCCCCCCACACACACACACTGGACACCTAGAGCTCTGGACAATGTTGCAAGC
>JABMCL010002198.1:115000-122500 GCA_018857735.1 Alviniconcha marisindica | reverse complement strand
TCACTGCCCCAGCTGGTAAGTGTTCCGGGCGGAAGAGTTGCACACATACACGCCTGCAAACAGCGTAATTATTTGATAGGCCTATAACAAACCTACTTTCAATACTGTGCATTTTTGTAGAAGTCCTTTCGCGTGCGGAGAAGGGGCAAAGCCTTAAACCGATATAGGCTCAGATATTTTTTGTTAACAATAAATACCCTGAGGTAAGAGGCCTTCCCGTTTTGTTTTGTTTTGCAACCGGTGGTCCCCCTCCAAGAAACGACAGGACTGAAATACGAAAAATTTGCGCTAAATGTAAAAATTAGACAAAATCTTGTATTGTTTGGAACAGAAATAGACATCAAAATTGACACAGTCTTTGACTTAGTGATACTGGTGAAGTGTTGCTTAATGTCCTCAGATGTCAGTTGACATATTAGGGACAACTTAGTGATACTTCAAGCTAAGCAATTTATATACAAATGCAAACTCGACATGTGCTTGCCAACTCTCTCCTGCTTCCTTCAACGACTGATGCGGAATACAAAATAGGTGAATACAAGCAAAGATCAGCGGCGAACTGCCCATCTTTATCTTGAACTGGCTCTATTATAAGCCTATTTTGACAACAGAAAACTGATAACCTCAGGGCATATGTAGTTATTTTAGATTTAGAATGTTACACATGTGAAAAGGCAGTCAGTCACTCATTGTGAAAGGCAAATATCTGTCTATGAAGTATTTTGCCCAACTCTTTGCCCTGTAGGATGTCTGTATGGATGTTCTTTTTGCCCATTATGTAGGGCATAACCTGTACATGTATATTTGTATATGTTTTTTATCCATTTTGGGGTTTGGGAAAGGGTGTACTGACATGTTCTGTAATTGTGTTATATTTTTTTATTGAATTTAAAATTAAAAAAAGGGCAAACAAACCAAAAAAAAAAAACGGGGAGAAATACGCAACCCTACCTTCTTTAAAAAAAAAAAAGTCCCTCCCCTTTAGGCCTTCCAGAAAAACCGGACCAAAAACCCAAAAATTAAAACACAGCTTAAAAAAGACTAACAAAACCAGTATGTGTGTCCTGGGAAAATGGGAAGGGGTATAAAGGGTTTAAAGATTTCAAATTTGGCCCCTTTTTTTGGGTGTGTGAGAGTCGAGGGGCCTTCCCCGGGCGTCCGTTTCCCAAGACCTTTGGTTCCGGGGACGTAAAGCTAATTTAACCATGTTCCCGGGATTTGGCTCAGCTTGTCCCCAATATGTCAACCGACATCCGGGGAAATTAAGGGAACACTACCTAACCCACCAACCCGTGGCCGGTTGGTTTTTGGGGGAGCGGGAAAGGCGTTTTGGGGTGGTAAGCGGAAGGACCCCCCCCCCCGGTTTTGATACCCCTTTGGCTCTCCTTTTTTTCAAAAAGGTTTTGGTTTGTGGACACGTCTTTTTGATTTGTCCCTCACAAACAATGAAAAAATTAAAATGGCTCTCATCGCTTTCCCCTCTTAATGCGGGAAATTTATTCTTGGGGGTGACAGTGTAGCGAAGGTATATAACTCTCCCTTTTCCCCCCCCCCCCCCCCCCCCCCCACCTCCATAACCCCCCCCCCCCCCCACCACCCCCCCTTCTCCCGTCCCTAATAAACCGTACGGTTTCTGTGGACGTTAAACACCGTGTTTTCCCCTTTAAAACCCTTTTTTCGGCGGTTTTTTGGGGTGATTTTGGGGGAAGCACGGCAATGAAAGGGGGTTTAAATGCCTTTGAAGTTGTCATTTCCCTTTCCCCTTTTCTCTCCACCCCCCCCCCCCCCCCCCCACCCCCCACCCCCAAAACCCCCCCTTTTCCCCCCTTTTTTGTTTCCCCTTTTTTCGGTATAAGATTTTTTTTTTTTGTATTTTTTATCGGTAATGACAGCGGTTAAACAAGAGACGGTGGCGGTGCGGGGGCCCGGGTTTTCAGCCCAGCAGACTACGCCGAATTTTGCAGTTTTGGAAGTTCATTAACGGAAAGTTAGCGTTTTGTACAGTGCATTTTCGCACGCAACGTGGCATTTAATTTTAAAGGATTTAAAAATGGGAGCCCGCGCGCGCGCACACACACACCCCATCAATACGCGCACGCGCACGAGGCACCCACGCACGCACCCAACAGACAGACAAAAGACAGACAGAAGACACACACAACACACACACAAACCCCACAACCCAACAACACACCACACACACACACACACACAAAAACACACAACACCCCCACACACACACACACACATAGACACAACACGCACACGCCCCCCCCCCCCCAAGCCCCCACAACACACACACACACACACACACACACACACACACACACACACACACACAAAACCCCCCCCAAAAAAAACACACACACACACAAAAACACACACACAAAACACAAAACACACAACAAACACACACACAAAAACACACAACAAACCCCACACACAAAAAAAATCCCACAAAAAAACTAAAAAGCAACACACCCGGGCAGAGCACGCACGCACGCACGCACGCACCAAACACACACCCCACACACACACGGGGTTTCCCCAAAAACAAACCCGCGCAATTTGGGATAAAAAATCTTTTCAATCCCCCTTTGTTGTTTTTTGGCCTGATGCTGCGGTGGTCGGCGGCACGTGCGTGCGTGGGGGGTGCGGGTGGTTTTTTTGTGTGTGTGTTGGTGTAGTGTGTGTGTGTGTGGGTGGTGCGGGTGGTGCGTGGGTGGGGTGTGTGTGGGTGCCTGGTGGTGGTGGTGGCGTGGTGGTGGTGGTGGGGTGGTGTGTGTGTGGGTGTGTGTGTGTGTGTGTGGGGTTTTTGTGTGTGTGTGTGTTGGGGGTGGGTGGGTCGTGGTGGTGGTGTTTTGTGTGGGGTCGTGTGTGTGTGTGGGTGGGGTTTGTGTGTGTGGTGTGTTTGGTCCCCTTGTTTGTTTGGTTTTTTGGGTGTTTGGTTTTTTTATTTGGGTGTTTTTTTGTGGTGTTTTGGGTTGTGTTTACTTTGGTGTTTTAAAGCGGGGCCACCCTTGTTTCATTCTGGAGTTTTGAAGTAAACCGCCAGCTTACCCAAAGGTTTTTTAAAATTGGGATTTTTTCATTCAGTCCCGGATGTTTTAGAACGCAAAATTTTCTCCATGTTTCATTCAGCCCCGGTGTTTTACAACGTAGAACTCACCCCATGTTTCTTCAGCCCCGGGTTTTTTAGAACGAAAATTTTCATCCATGTTTCATTCAGTCCAAGGTGTTTTACAACGCTAGAACTCATCCATGTTTCATTCAGTCCCGGATGTTTTAGAACGCTAGAACTCGTCCATGTTTCATTCAGTCCAAGGTGTTTTACAAAGCTAGAACTCGTCCATGTTTCATTCAGTCCCGGATGTTTTAGAACGCTATCTGTCATCCATGTTTCATTCTGTCCCGGATGTTTTAGAACGTTAGTACTCGCCCATGTTTCATTCAGTCCCGGTGTTTTAGAACGCTAGATGTCATCCATGTTTCATTCTGTCCCAGGATGTTTTAGAACGCTAGTACTAATCCATGTTTCAGTCTTCCAAACACTGGACACGAACACAACATAGCATAACCAAAACCAGTCCTAGTTCTACATCTCGTTTTTCACCGTTTAACTGTTGCGTAAGTGTCGTTTTGTAGCTGGATAAAGGTGATTACCCCGAAAATTAGCATGACGTGTTTTGCGTAAAACATGGCCGTCTTTTCTTCTTCTTCTTCCAATAATATCCAGGATCAATGTCTGATCATTACTGATAGTTATGGTGTACGAGAAAAAGGCGTGTGGATGATTTTTTTTCCATTCAGTCCCGGATTATTTTAGAACGCTAGAACTCATCCATGTTTCATTCAGTCCTGGATGTTTTAAAACGCTAGTACTCATCCATGTTTTAGTCTTCCAAGCACTGGAAACGAAAACAGCATAACTCAACCAAAAGCAGGTAAATGTCCTAATTCTACATCTCGTTTGTCTCCGTTTAACTGTTGCGTAAGTGTCGTTCTGTAGTTTGATAAAGGGGACCACCCGAAAATTAGCATCAGGGTTCCAGGCGAGATCAAAAGATCAAGAGATCTTTGAGGAGGGAGGTGGAGCTGGACCCTCAACTTAGCCCAGAAGAGATCATGAGCAGGGAGGTGGAGCTGCGCTAAGAAAGCGGGATTTCCCTTTTGCTTGAGTTGTCCAAGTTGTTCGTCAACAGCAGTGCAACGGACATTGTCTTTGTGACTCTGGCCAAACACAGCAGTTGAAACAGCCCAAATTTCGCAGCGCACAAGTCGCTGGGCAATGGCGAGGGGACACCGCCCTAACACTTCCAGTTCTGGCGGCGGTCCACGGTCTCTCCCGTCTTTTTCGGGCGGTTTCCGGGTCGAGCCTTCACTCTTTTTCGTCCCCTTCCCACTCTGTCCCCGTCCCTAATAGGCCATCTCGCCTCCGTGGACGTAAAGCACCAAGAAAGAAAGAAAATTAGCATGTCATAGTTCGGGGGCTGTGTGAGAGTCGAGGTGGCCGTCCTGGGCTGTCCGTCCTAACGAGCCTTCTGGCTTCCGTGGACGTAAAGATTTATTGAACCCTTCGGCATTGGTCACAACTTGTCCCTAATATGTCATCCGACATCCGAGGACATTAAGCGTCACTTCATCATCATCAATTAGCATGATGTGTTTTGTCGTAAGAAATGGCAGTTTTTCCTTCTTCTTCTTCTTCTTCTTCTTCCAATAATATCCAGGATCAATGTCTGATCATTACTGATATTTATGGTGTGCGAGAAAAAGGCGTGCGGCTGATTTTTTTTAAATTTTTTTTCTTATACCTAACCCTAACAACCTATTATGTGTTTGATCTTGCTTGCAGTCATTCTTGTTTCAGATTATTTTACTCTTCTCTCTCTCTCTCTCTCTCTCTCTCTCTCTCTCTCTCTCTCTCTCTCTCTCTCCTCTCTCTCTCTCCTTCTCCATTTTTTCAATCCCGATCGTTTTAGAACGGCAGTAGTCATCCTCGTTTCTGTCCCGGACGTGAAACGACAAAACTGACGAGACGGGAAAAATAAAATGCCCTGCTGTTTTAATAATGTTCGGGAATGTATCCCCGAATTTGGCGTAACGAGGCGACAGAGACGTCACAGTGGCGAGACGATGTGTCACGTCATCGCTGCCTCCTGACGCCGACTTTGTTCTCAACACTACGTCATGAAGACGAGTCGGCGAGGGCGGGTTTCAAATCAACATGAGTGAAATTGCATCCGGATCAAAAGCGTGCATCACGCTGTAAAGAACGACTCGTGTTGTCAGTCGATCAGATGCAGTTTTATTCACCTATGAGAGAGAGAGAGAGAGAGAGAGAGAGAGAGAGAGAGAGAGAGAGAGAGAGAGAGAGAGAGAGAGAGAGAGAGAGAGAGAGAGAGAGAGAGAAGAAGAAGATGAAGAAACAAAATCAACAACAACAACCAAAAACTAAACAAAACAAAGTGAGCGGTATTACAGCTGGCCCAAAAGTATGCCACATTCTGTAACGAATTGGGCGTGTGTGTATCTCTCTGTCTCTCCCTCTGTGTGTGTGTGTGTGTGTGTGTGTGTGTGTGTGTGTGTGCGGCGTGCGTGCGTGCTGTGCGGTGTGTGTGTGTGGTGTGTGTTTTGTGTGTGAGAGAGAGAGAGAGAGAGAGAGAGAGAGAGAGAGAGAGAGAGAGGGGAGAGAGAGAGAGAGAGAGAGAGAGAGAGAGAGAGGAGAGAGAGACGACACAGACAGACAAGACAGACAGACTCAAAGAGAGAGAGAGAGAGAGAGAGAGAGAGAGAGAGGGGAGAAGAGGGGGAGAGAGAGAGAGGGGAGAGAAGAGAGAGGGGAGAGAGAGAGAGAAACAAACAAACAAACAAACAAACAAACAAACAAAGTGTATTTCACGTCACAAACCAAAATCATACCACTTACGTAAAAAGACCCGTCCAAGCAAGACGAAAGTAGAAACAATTCGTCACTCTTTCAACAGGGCCACCAGCGGCATAAGAACCACACAACCGCGTCGCTCTTGCCTGGAGTTCTGCTTCGTACACAGAGATCGACTGACTCTTTCCGGAACGGGCATAGGCTTTTGCTCATTGATACAGGGTACAGGGCAAGATTGATTTCAATAATTACAACGGCTAATGACTCCCTCGTCTAGACTCTGTGTCTTTGCCAGGGGAGGTAGCCCCGCGGGAATGCAGTAGGTGGGCGACAGAGGGAGGAGGGGGGTGGGGGGCGACAGAGTGGGATGGGGGTGGGGTGGGAGGGGGGGAGGACGGGCCGGTGTTGCGATGGAGGGGTGGTGGGTGGTTGGGGGGTGTGGAAGGCAAGGGCATGCACCATGGTGTGGTGTGGGGGGGGGGGGATTTGGGGGGTGGGGTGGGGTGGGGGGGGGAGGTGGAGGGGGGGGGTGCGGGGGGGGGGGGGGGAATGAGCCGTGTGTGTGTGTGTGTGTGGGGTTTTGTGGTGTGTGCGTGTGTGTGGGTGTGTGCGTGCGTGCGGGGGGTGGGTGTGTGTTGTGTGTGTTTGTGTGTGTGTGGTAGATGATGCGTGGTGTGTGTGGTGGTGTGCGTGCGTGGTGCGTTGTGTACGTGGTAAGGGTGCGAGAGGGTGCTTGTGGTGCGTGCGTCGTGTGTGCGCGTGGTGGCGCGTGCGTGCGTGTGTATGCGTGCGTGCGTGCTGCGTGCGTGTGCTTGCGTACTTGTGGTGGGGGGGGGGTGGGGGGGGGGGGCACGGGGGTGAAGGGAGGATCCGAAACGGACGAAGAGCCAGAAAGCACCAGAAAAATGGTTACAGTCTGATCTTCTCAGTCGCGTGTTGTGTTGTGTTTTTTTTGGGATTTAATGCCAGACTAATTGAGCTGTTGGGCTGGGAGGTGGTGGGGATGGGGCCGAAGAGACAGAACAGTAGAGGGCGGTAGGGGACGGGGGGGGGGGGGGGGTGGAGGGGTGGGTGCAGGGGGGAGGGGAGGAGCGAAAAACCGAAACTGAGGAAGATGGAGGTTTCCCCAGAAAAGGGTTACAGTTGACTTCTCGGCGCTTTTTTCGAGGGGATTAATAACCCCCAGAGGGGTCAAAAGAATCGATGTTGAGATGTAATGCTGGGGGGGGGTTGGGGGGTGGGGGGGGGGGGGGGGCGGGGGGAGGGGGCCCGAAGGGGGCCAAAAACAGTGGGGGGGCGGGGGGGGATGGAGGTTTGCCCCAAAAAAAGGTTACAGTAAAAGCCTCCGTCTCGGGGTTTTTTCGCTAGGGGATTATAACAGCCCACTGAGCCCGGAAAAAAAAGAATGATTTTGAGTTGCGGGGGGGGCCCGGTGTGTGTGGGGGTGTGTTTTGTGGTGTTGGGGTGGTGGGGTGTGTGAGTTGTTGTTGTTTTTTGTTTTATGTGTGTGGGGTGTGTGTGTTTTGGGGTGTGTGTTTTTGTGTGTTTTTGTGTGTGTTTTTGGTGGGGTGTTTTGGGGGGGGTGTGTGTGTGTTGTGGTGTTTTGTGTGGGGTGT
>JABMCL010002198.1:97500-100000 GCA_018857735.1 Alviniconcha marisindica | reverse complement strand
ACCCCACACACAACCCCAACAACACACAACACCACACCACACACACACACCCACACACCCCACCCCCACAAAACACACACACACACCAAAAACACCACACACACACACACACACACACCACACACACCACACACAGCACACACATATGCACACACACACACTCTTCTCTTTTTTCTCCCCCAAAAAACCCCCCAAACACACCACAAAACACACCCAACACACACCACCACCAAAAGCAGCACGCACGCACCACACACAAACACACACAAAAACAGACACAGACAAGACAACAAACAGACACAGACAAACACACACACCACACCCCACACACCACCACACACACACACACACACACACACACACACACACACACAAACACCACACAATAACTATAGCAAAAACTGGGTATTGATATTAGCTGGGGCGAAAATACTGTGAGATGAAGGATTTCAGTCTGGCTTTAAAAGATGACAAGTTTGAGCAATGTCTAAGGTCTTGGGAGTGAATTCCAAACGTGGGGTCCGAAGCGAGAGAAGGTGCGTACATACACTCACTCACACGCGGGGCCACTTTCATAATAGCGATAACAACAGCAGTCATTTCTACAGAGTGGAATCTCTCACCGAAAAGAACGAGCACACCGCACTGTACAAGATCAACAAAAATATACAGAAAACCTCAAACGGATAACTTTGTAAAGACACCAGAAACTGGCCGACTTTAACGTTGTGAGAGACGTGAGTGAGTTTTTGTTGCTTAACGTCCACGGAGGCGAGAAGGCCTATTAGGGACGGGGACGAGTGGGATAGAGGGGATAGAGTGATAGATTGATAGAGGGGATAGAGTGATAGATTTATAGGGGGAAAGTGATAAGTGATAAGTGATAGAGGGGGTAAGTGATAAGTGATAAGGGGAGAAGTGATAGAGTGATAAGTGATAGAGGGGAGGGGAAAAGAAAAGATTGATAGAGGGGATAAATTAGAGTGAAAGGTAAAGGGGGTAAGTGATAGATTTATAGAGGGGAGAGAGTGATAGAGTGATAGAGGGGATAGAGTGATAGATTGATAGAGTGATAGAGTGATAGATTGATAGAGGGGATAGAGTGATAGAGTGATAGAGTGATAGATTGATAGAGTGATAGATTGATAGAGTGATAGAGTGATAGATTGATAGAGGGGAGAGAGTGAGACCTCGAAACAGGCGCCAACCCGGAACCCCCAAATTGCCGTGGACCGCCGCCAGAACAACAGGATGTTAAGGCAGTGTCCAGCCGGCATTGTGCAGCGACCACCGCGCCACGCAACTGCTGTCCCAACTGCTATGCAGAACAGAGTCACAAAGACAATGTCCGTAGCTCCGCGGTGGCAAACAACTGAAGCGAAAGCAGTCCAACTTTCTCTCTATAGCCCAGCTCCACCTCCCTGCTCTTGATCTCTTCTGGGCTAGCTTCTTCCTGAGAGTCCAGCTCACCTCCCTCCCCTTGATCTCTTCTGGGCTAGCTTCTTCGTGAGGGCGAGCTATGGAGGTAAGTAAACATGGTGCTACGTCCACAAAAAAACCGACACTATGGGGACGGGGGTGGGATGGGGGGAGAGGGAGATTATCCCTTTCCCCGCTACACTGTCACCAACCCAGAATGATTCCTGTATTAAGATGGGCAGCGATGAGAGCCATTTTAATGTTCAGATGAAGTGATGGCCCAAAGTCACAAGACAGTGTCCCAAACCACAACCTTTTGAAGAGAAAGGAGAGCCGAAGCGGTATCGAACCGAGGTCCTTCCGCTTACCAGCCTAACGCCTTACCGCTAGGCCAAACCGGCTCACACTTTTTTAGCCGAAACATGGCACAGAAGTAGGTAGGACTGAATGTCTGCGTTCAAGACTAATGCCTGCCCGCGAGAGTAACAGCAAGCGGCTGTGTTTACAATTAAGCACTAAGACGGGCTAGCCTGGTTAAAAACTGCTGTATGTTTCGGGGTTTTGGTGCGAACTAAAACGGTGTCCTTTTTTTTGGACCCAATTTATTTCCCGGGACATTTTCAATCTTCCCTCGAGCTTTCCACTGCCCGGGAAAAGTCATTTTCGCGAAATAATCAATGCCTGTGGGGTGTGTGTGTGTGTGTGTGGTGGTGTGGGGTTGTGTGGGGGGTGTGTGTGTGTGTGTGTGTGTGTGGTTTCCTCTCTCTCTCTCTCCTTGACACACACACACACACACACACACACACACACACACACACACACACACACACACACACACACACACACACACACACACACACTTCCCGGTTATGCAACTGCATATACAAGACAATTAATGTGAGAAAAACAATTTTAAACTTACCTTATATTTAGATCATTTACAAAAAAAAAAGAGGAAAAATAATAAAATAATAAAAGAAGAAGAAGAAGAAGGAAGAAGAAGAAGAAGAAGAAGAAGAAGAAGAGAAAGGAAGGAAGGAAGGAAGGGAAAGGGAAAGGGAAAGGGAAGGGAAAGGAAAAA
>JABMCL010002198.1:85000-87500 GCA_018857735.1 Alviniconcha marisindica | reverse complement strand
AGTATTTTGTAATTTTTTCACCCTCAGCAACCCATCTTGCTTTTGACCTCAACAGAACTCCTTCCATCCTTTTTTCTCGTAATAAAATTAATTCTTGATTTTTTTTCTTGTAGGAATTTTATATCTTCTTTGTTTTTCTTTCTTTTGTTTCAATTTCTTTAATGCTCTTTTCAAGGTTATGCTCTTTTTCTTGCGTTTTCTTTTTCTTCATACTCGCGTAAGCTATTGTTTTGGATCTAATTTTCATCAACATGAAGTCCAAAAACAATTTGTCTGGTATACTAAGTTCTATCTTGAATTTGGGGATATTATGCAGAGTAGATCGATCACAGTGATCAGCTGCATATTCTTCTGTTACATTTTGAATTTCAGTGTTCACTTGGTCTAGGTACTCTTTATCTCTAAGCAGTGAGCAATTGAATTTCCAAAAAGTATTGTGCTTTATATCTTTCCCAAATTTGAGCTTGAGCATAACAATGGAATGGTCAGATCGATATCCTGGAAGAATATCTGTGTCATCAAAATGCCACATTAAATGATCTGACAAAAGAATAAAGTCTAATCTAGCTTGCTTCAAAGGGTTTGGTTTTCGCCATGTATAACGTTTACAATGTGGATTGTTCTCTCTCCAAACATCTGTCAACTCAAGCTCTAATATCATATTTTCTACTACTTCTTTGGCTTTGGGGTTATTAATGTGTTTATAATTATAACAATCTAGCTGAGAGTCTAGAACAAGGTTCCAGTCTCCCACTATTACAACATTATGATTTTTGTAGCGTTTGACAGTTTCAGAAAGACTTTGGTAAAAGGCTGGGTTGTCTTTGTTTGGACCGTATATATTAACAAGTAATAGTTCTTTATTCATAGCGAAAAGTAATATTATTATAAAATTCCCGTTTTCATCCCTCTGAACTTCTCTAACTTTGAACTCAAAGTTATTATTAAATAGAACAGCTACACCTCTTGAATTTGACTCATATGATGCACAAAAAAACACAAAACCCCACCATTTATACTCCCACTCTGAAGTTACATATTTTTCTATTATTTAAACAAAAAGTGTGTATCTTGTAAGCAATATATTGAGTGGCCTTTTTGTTTAAGATAATGAAAAACGTCTCTTCGCTTTTGGAGATTTCCCAAACCTTGACAATTCAAAGATGAAATTATTAGACTATCCATTTGTATGCAACAAAGGTATCATACTACTAAAGCAAAATACCAACAAGCATAGCAGCTCTTCCATAACATAACACGTTGATGTAATACAAAGCACCTTGTCGTTCATCAACCACACACAGAAAAGCACGCAAGTGTCATTTCGCATCCAGCGCACGAAAAGCATTATAAAAAGATACATATTCAATACTAATACAAAAGAATCCATATTTGCATCACCAACCTGACAATAAAAAAAAAGACAAAAATACGAAGCATCTAAACTAAACTGGATTTGGTGAAGATATTTGTAGATGGATAGCCACTTTTTATAGAAAGATTAACTCAACAGTGATAGTAAACGGTCAACCTTCATCGTGGTTCTGGAATAATAATAAACAAGACAAAATAAGTCGCAAAACTGCCGTAAAGAGTGTAAAGAGTGGAGGCTTGGGAGTACCAGATATAAGGAAATATATTTCAGCCCTGAAGATTATGTGGATAAGAAAACTGAAACAGACAAAGCACAAATGGAAAAACATAGCATTAGTAACTTATCCTTTTATTATAGGTTTAGAACAATGTGGTCCAAATTTGTATTGCCAAAAGGCAAAAAGTAATATATTTTGGGAACATGTTTTAAGGCTTATAGACTGCTTTATTACAGAATTGAACCCCAAAATACTAGCGAGCTTCTTGCTGAACCGGTGTTACATAACGACCGAATTAAAATAGGAAACAAAGTTATTTCGTACACACAATGGATTGAAAAGGGTGTCTACAATCTCGCTAATTTTGTTGGAAACACCGGAAAGCTGTTAACATTTACAGAGTTTAGAAATAAGTACGGCATTTATATGGATTTTGTAACTTATTCAGGCCTGATATTATCACTAAAAAAATACATTCGCAAAACAAAAATTCAAGTTGATGACAGTAGCCCATCAAATACAACCGTAGCCTTGAGGACAATATATTCCATAACAAAAGGTACGAAAGCTTACTATAACATACTGAACGATAGCGATTGTAACCCAAATTGTTGTGCAAAATGGACAAAAAAAGTCAATTGTAATGTGTGTTGGAAGTCTTGCTTTTTAAAAATACATAAAATTGACGACATTAAATTAAAGTGGTTGCAAATGAGAATTGTCCATCGGGTAATTGCAACGAATGTTGTACTGAAGAAAATGGGTATTATAAACTGTGAACAATGTACATTCTGTGATGAAAAGGATTCTATTGAACATTTCTTGTGGCAGTGCTACTTTACCAGACGCTTTTGGCGATTATCAGAGAATCTTACAGCACAAGTTGTGAAACTGCCGTTAACATTAAG
>JABMCL010002198.1:77500-82500 GCA_018857735.1 Alviniconcha marisindica | reverse complement strand
TGTATAATCTGTCCAATCTTTTCTCCTAAGACGTAACTGTCATCTACTATAGTGCGCTTTGTGGATGCATTTGTTCAGTGTGTGTGTGTGTGTGTGTGTGTGTGTGTGTGTGTGTGTGTGTGTGTGTGTGTGTGTGTGTGTGTGTGTGTGTGTGTGTGTGTGTGTGTGTGTGTGTGTGTGTGTGTGTGTGTGTGTGTGTGTGTGTGTGTGTGCCTATCTGTGTACTTGTGTGTCTGTGTACCAGTTTGTGTGTGTATCTGTCAGTCTGTATACCAGGTCTGTCTGTGTACCTGTCTGTGTGTACCTGTCTGCGTGTGTACATATCTGTCGGTATACCTGTCTTTTTGTGTACCTGTCTGTCTGTGTACCTGTCGCTGTGAATCTGTCTGCGTGTGTATGTGTCTGTCCGTGTACCTGTCGATGTGTGTACCAGTCTGCGTGTGTACCTGTCTGTCTGGTATCTGTCCGCGTGTATATCTGTCTGTGTACATATGTGTACCTGTGTGTGTACCTGCCTGTGTGTACCTGTCTGTGTGTATGTACCTGTCTCTGTGTGTACCTGTCTCTGTGTGTACCTGTCTGTGTGTATGTACCTGTCTCTGTGTGTACCTGTCTCTGTGTGTACCTGTCTGTGTGTATGTACCTGTCTGTGTGTACCTGTCTCTGTGTGTACCTGTCTGTGTGTATGTACCTGTCTGTGTGTACCTGTCTCTGTGTGTACCTGTCTGTGTGTACCTGCCCCCGTGTGTACCTGTTCCTGTGTGTATCTGTCCCTGTGTGGACCTGTCTCTGTGTGTACCTGTCCCTGTGTGTACCTGTTTCTGTGTGGACCTGTCTGTGTTAGGTACCTTGTGTGTACTGTGTGGTACCTGTCTGTGTGTGTGACCTGTCTTGTGTGTACTGTCCGTGTGACCTGTCTGTGTGTATTCCTGTTCTGTGTGTCCTGTTGGTGTACCTGTCTGTTGTGACCTCTGTGTGTACCTGTCTGTGTGTACCTGTTCTGTGTGACCTGTCCTGCTGTGTGGGGACCTGTCTTGTGTGTGACTGGACCTGTCTGTGTGTACCTGTCTGTGTGTTTGGACCTGGACCTGTCTGTGTGTGTGGACCTGTCGGTTTGTGTGGACTGGACCTGTCTGTGTGTGTGGACCTGTCTGTCTGTGTGTGTGTGTGGACCTGGACCTGTGTGTGTGTGTGTGTGGACCTGTCTGTGTGTGTGGACTGGACCTGTCTGTGTGTGTGGACCTGGACCTGTCTGTGTGGGATGTTGTGTGTGGACTGGACCTGTCTGTCTGTGTGTGTGTGGACCTGTCTGTCTGTCTGTGTGTGTGGACCTGTCTGTGTGTGTGTGTGGACCTGTCTCTGTGTGTGGACTTGGACCTGTCTGTGTGTGTGGACCTGGACCTGTCTGTGTGTGTGTGTGTGTGGACCTGTCTGTCTGTCTGTGTGGACCTGGACCTGTCTGTCTGTGTGTGTGGACCTGTCTGTCTGTGTGTGTGGACCTGGACCTGTCTGTGTGTGCGGACCTGGACCTGTCTGTCTGTGTGGACCTGTCTGTCTGTGTGTGTGGACCTGTCTGTGTGTGTGTGTGGACCTGTCTGTCTGTGTGGACCTGTCTGTCTGTGTGGACCTGGACCTGTCTGTGTGTGTGGATCTGTCTGTGTGTGTGGAACTGCCTGTCTGTGTTCACTGCCATCTGGTCAATATCCACCCCCCACAGTGCTCGCCCCACCTTCCGGGACTTAGGCATCGCAAGTCTGTCTGTCTGTATGTGTACCTGTCTCTTGTATACCTGCCTCTTGTGTACCTGTCTGTGTGTTCCTGTCTGTCTGTGTACCTGTCCGTGTGTGTACCTGTCTGCGTGTGTACCTGCCTGTCAGTGTACCTATCTGTGTGCTCCTATCTGTCTGTGTACCTGCCTGTCTGTGTACCTGCCTGTCTGTGTGTGTACCTGTCTGTGTGTACCTGTTTGTGTGTGTACCTGTCTGTGTGTACCTGTCTGTGTACCTGTCTTTGTGTGTACCTGTCTGTGTGTGTACCTGTGTGTACCTGTCTGCGTGTGTACCTGTCTGTGTATGTACCTGTCTGTGTACATGTCTGTGTGTACTCTGCGTGTGTTCATCTCTGTGTGTACCTGTCTGTACCTGTCTGCCTGTGCACCTGTCTGCGAGTGTACCTGTCTGTGTATGTACCTGTCTGTCTGTGAACCTGTCTGCGTGTGTACCTGACTCAGTGTGTACCTGTCTCTCTGTATACCTGTCTGTCTGTGTACCTGTCCGTGTGTACTTGTTCACGGACATGCTCTGCTAGTCAATAACAGCGACGTACACGTCACTGTTACTGACTAACAGAGCATAGCCGTGAACAAGATCAAAGATCTTGCCGACGCGGGCCGCGCATCTAGAATCTAAGCCGCTGGTCCAGTTTGGCCTAGCGGTAAGGCGTTAGGCTGGTAAGCGGAAGGACCTCGGTTCGATACCGCTTCGGCTCTCCTTTCTCTCCAAAAGTCGTGGTTTGTGGACACTGTCTTGTGACTTTGTCCCTCACAACTAATGAAACATTAAAATGGCTCTCATCGCTGCCCATCTTAATGCAGGTGTCATTCTGGTGTTGACAGTGTAGCGATAGGTATATATACTCTCCCTCTTCCCCCCACCTCCATACCCCTTCTCCCCGTCCCCCCACCTCCATACCCCTCCCCCCCCCCCCTTCTCCCCGTCCCTAATAAGCCGTACGGTTTCTGTGGACGTTAAGCACCATGCTTACTTTACTTTGCAGCTGTCCTCTCGGCCAGTGAACAGGGACAAAGTCCCATAAGCACCACAGTGTGTGCTTAATTACTTAGTAGCTGCCGCACTACCGACGCACATCCGTCCCTACTAAACCTACGGTTTCTGTGAGCGTAAAGCAACATTTCAACGACGCAGATCACTGCCGTGCTGGTACACACACACAAAGACCCGGAGAGGGCTTACAAGCTAGGAATGTTTCATTCATTGTGCGGGACAAAGTCTCAAGACAGTGTCCACAGACCACAGCTTTTCAAGACTGAAGGGAGAGTCGAAGCGGATTCGAACCGAGGTCCCTGTGCTTACAAGATTAATAAGCCGTGTTTGGCCTAGCGGTAAGGCGTTAGGCTGGTAAGCACAGGGACCTCGGTTCGAATCCCCGGTCTTCGGCTCTCCTTTCTCTTCAACAGTCGTGGTCTGTGGACGCTGTCTTGTGACTTTGTCCCTCACAGTTAATGAAACACTAAAATGGCTCTCATCGCCGCCCATCTTAAGGCAGGAGTGTTGCTTTAGGTCCACAGAGACCATAAGGACTATTAGGGACGGGAGCCCAGGACGTCCACCTCCACTTTCACACAGCTCCTGAGCTCTGAGATACTACAGTTCAGTGTTGCTCTACGTCCACAGAGACCATAAGGACTATTAGGGACGGGAGCCCAGGACGTCCACCTGGACTTTCACACAGTTCCTGAGCTCTGAGATACTACAGATCAGTGTTGCTTTACGTCCACAGAGACCATAAGGACTATTCAGGACGTCCACCTCGACTTTCACACAGCTCCTGAGCTCTGAGACACTACAGTCAGTGTGCTTTACGTCCACAGAGACCATAAGGACTATTCAGGACGTCCACCTCGACTTTCACACAGCTCCTGAGCTCTGAGATACTACAGTTCAGTGTTGCTTTACGTCCACAGAGACCATAAGGACTATTCAGGACGTCCACCTCGACTTTCACACAGCTCCTGAGCTCTGAGATACTGCAGTTCAGTGTTGCTTACGTCCACAGAGACCATAAGGACTATTCAGGACGTCCACCTCGACTTTCACACAGCTCCTGAGCTCTGAGATACTACAGTTCAGTGTTGCTTTACGTCCACAGAGACCATAAGGACTATTCAGGACGTCCACCTCGACTTTCAAACCAGCTCCTGAGCTCGAGATAATACAGTTCAGTGTTGCTTTACGTCCACAGAGACCATAAGGAATCCAGGACGTCACCTCGACTTTCACACAGCTCCTGAGCTCTGATAACAGCAGTGTTGCTTTACGTCCACAGAGACCATAAGGACTATTCAGGACGTCCACCTCGACTTTCACACAGCTCCTGAGCTCTGAGATACTACAGTTCAGTGTTGCTTTACGTCCACAGAGACCATAAGGACTATTCAGGGACGGGGAGCCAGGACGGCCGTGTGCGCAGGTTTTGACAACTTTGCATGCAAAGTCCGTTCTTAACTGGGCGAAATGTTTGTTCGCCGAACATACCACGTTCGACGACCTATGATTCGTTTCTTAAATGAACTTTTAGTTCGCCGAGCATGGTTCGGACCGTTCGACAAACTATACTTCAATCTTAACTGGCTTGTAATGAGATACAGGCTTCGGCCCGCACCAGACAGCATGATCCAAAATACAGGCTAAAGTCAACAAGTCACGTCAAGTCAGTATGCTTTAAACATCCCTTACAGGGTAATTCAACTAACTACTACATCATTCTGGGCCCAGAGACAAGGCTGCGTCTCCCACAAGTCAACAATACCAAACTTCCCACCGAAGCGATTGCAGTACCTTGCGACAACGTCATCCATTTTATTTTTTTTCTTCCTCATCCACAGGAGAGCTCTCTGCTCTCAGCCAATCAGAGACAAGCTTCGTCGAATAGGGCGAATATTCCCAGAACACGTTGAGCGAAGCTTTTTAGACCCCGAATATAGCTTCGTCGCAGTTCATCGAATACCCCAAACTATATTCGCGAAGCAAATGTTCGCTCAATTATAAACCAACTCTGTTCGCCGAACATTTTTTCAGGTTCGACGAATACTCCGAAGTAGAGAGACCTGTGTGTGTGTGTGTGTGTGTGTGTGTGTGTGTGTGTGTGTGTGTGTGTGTGTGTGTGTGTGTGTGTGTGTGTGTGTGTGTGTGTGTGTGTGTGAAGAAGGAAACAGTTGTGTGAGGAATTGTGAGAATGGGAGGTAGATTGATAATGTAATC
>JABMCL010002198.1:60000-67500 GCA_018857735.1 Alviniconcha marisindica | reverse complement strand
CCCGCCAGCGCACCGTTTCCTCGGTCGGTGTCCCCTTTAACCTCCCCGCCAGCGCACCGTTTCCTCGGTCGGTGTCCCCTTTAACCTCCCCGCCAGCGCACCGTTTCCTCGGTCGGTGTCCCCTTTAACCACCCCGCCAGCGCACCGTTTCCTCGGTCGGTGTCCCCTTTAACCACCCCGCCGTCTCACCGTTTCCTCGGTCGGTGTCCCCTTTAACCACCCCGCCGTCTCACCGTTTCCTCGGTCGGTGTCCCCTTTAACCACCCCGCCGTCTCACCGTGGCTCTGTTCCCTGGCCCGAATTTGTTGGTCTGATGCCTGAGCGTGATGCTGTCGGAGCGAGAGGTTTTGCTGTGCAGCACAAAGCCCCAGAACGGCTGGCAGCCCGACACACAGGAAACGGTCAGCAGTTTCTCCGCCATCACTTCGTAGGTAACCATGGAGTAGTCTCCCTGTACCTCTGCCGGCGAGGACGTGATTATCTCCCAGTACTGCAAAGTAAAGACGGTGATCACAGCTACGGATGATGATGATGATGATGGTGATGATGGTGGTGGTGATGATGATGACGATGGTGATGATGATGGTGGTGGTGATGATGATGATGATGGTGGTGGTGGTGGTGGTGATGATGATGATGATGATGATGATGATGATGACGATGGTGATGACGACTACCATCATCACCACCACCACCACCACCACCATCATCACTAAATAACAATAAGTGTTAAGAAGAAGAATAAAAAATAATGCCGAACAGGATACTAATGTTAATAATAATAATGATAATAATAATAATAAATAATAATAATAATAATAATAATAATAATAATAATAATAATAATAATAATAATAATGATAATAATAATACGACAACGACGACGACGATGACGACGAAGAAAAACAACAAGAAGAACAAGACGAAGAAGAAGATTCCGAGATCCAAACACATAAAAAGATTCCGAGATCCAAACACATAAAATGATTCCGAGATCCAAACACATAAAAAGATTCCGAGATCCAAACACATAAAATGATTCCGAGATCCAAACACATAAAAAGATTCCGAGATCCAAACACATAAAATGATTCCGAGATCCAAACACATAAAATGATTCCGAGATCCAAAACACATAAAAAGATTCCGAGATCCAAACACATAAAAGATTCCGAGATCCAAACACATAAAAAGATTCCGAGATCCAAACACATAAAATGATTCCGAGATCCAAACACATAAAATGATTCCGAGATCCAAACACATAAAATGATTCCGAGATCCAAACACATAAAATGATTCCGAGATCCAAACACATAAAATGATTCCGAGATCCAAACACATAAAATGATTCCGAGATCCAAACACATAAAATGATTCCGAGATCCAAACACATAAAATGATTCCGAGATCCAAACACATAAAATGATTCCGAGATCCAAACACATAAAATGATTCCGAGATCCAAACACATAAAATGATTCCGAGATCCAAACACATAAAATGATTCCGAGATCCAAACACATAAAATGATTCCGAGATCCAAACACATAAAATGATTCCGAGATCCAAACACATAAAATGATTCCGAGATCCAAACACATAAAATGATTCCGAGATCCAAACACATAAAATGATTCCGAGATCCAAACACATAAAATGATTCCGAGATCCAAACACATAAAATGATTCCGAGATCCAAACACATAAAATGATTCCGAGATCCAAACACATAAAATGTTCCAAAGAACGCTATTTATTAGGACAAAACACAACATGCGAATTTTCGGGGTAATCCCCTTTATCAAGCTACAAAAACGACACTTAAACAACAGTTAAAGGGTGAAAAACGATGAAAAAAAAAATGAGATGGAGAGCTAAGACACTTACTTACTCGTTGAACTTTTTCGTTGAGCTATGATGTTTTTGTGTTTTTGAACTACGTTGTTTTCCTTCTGTGTTTTGTCTCAATAAACAGCGTTCTTTTGGATTTTTCATGAGTTTGATTGCACTTTTTATGTGTTTGGATCTTGTTTTAGAACGCCAGCAGTCATTTTGGTTTCAGATTTTTGTTGTTGTTGTTTTGAAGAAGAAGAAGAAGAAGATTTCGCCTTCGACTTCTTTCTCTACTACTACTACTACTACTACTACTACTACTACTACTACTACTACTGCTGATGCTGCCGCTACTGCTGTTGCTGCTACTGCTGCTGCTACTACTACTGCTGCTGCTGCTGCTGCTCCTGCTGCTGCTGCTGCTGCTGCTGCTACTACTACTACTACTACTACTACTACTACTACTACTACTACTACTACTACTACTACTACTACTACTACTACTACTACTACTACTACAACAAAACAACAACAAAAAACTCCACCCCACAATAAAAATCTGAAACAGAATGACTGCTAGTGTTCTAAAACAAGATCCAAACACAAAAAGGTTGAAACGAACGCTTATTTATTTTAACACGGACACTCAGTATGCAAATTTTCGGGGAAATCCCCTTTATCAAGCCTCAAAAGAGATGAGATGATAGTAGTAGGTTATTGGCTGATATCTCAGACATGTTTTTCATTGCACCTTGTTTAGCTAATTTGTCTGATATTTCATTCCAATAAAGACCACAATGAGACGGTACCCAACAAAACTCAATCCCAATACCCTGCAATCCCAACAATGTAAGAGATATTTTTTTTTATAATACTGATGTTATTACTAATATTGTCAAATCGATTGTTCATAGTCCTGTTGGAAAATTAGTATAAATAATAATTATATGTTTTAGTTTTTTGTTTTTGTTTTTGTTTAATATCACCTCGATGTGAACAGACATACAATTAAATATTGATTGATATGAAAATACCTGCATTCCTGTAAACTGTAAGATTGTATCGCGGTGCTTCAAAAAAGAGAGATGGACAAATTCCCTCAGATCCGTTGGGTCTCTGGCCGGGACATAGACTTCATAACTAGTAGACCACTGCCGGTACGGCACCGCCAGGTTCATCACCGTGTCCGGCGTTGCGCTGTCTTTCGCCTGAATAAACTGAGCCACCAGGATTTGGTCGTCAGCTATGACCTCAACGATCCGGTTACTCGGACGATGAAACGTGAAGACTTGTCTCTCTTCTGTGGAGGTGTAGCAGTCACCTCCGAATGAAAATCGAACGCCGTCTTTAATGGTGACCACTTTGACGGTTTCTTCCGTGGCGGGCGTAACGTTCGAGCCGAGGACGTACCTTCTTCCGATCGTCTTCTTCGGCATCATCTGCTCCACGACCATGTCTTTACCTGAGGCCGCGCTGACCTGAAAAGGTAAGAAATAATAGACGATTTCCGGTAAAAACAGGCGAAGATAATTTGCCAATGTTTTATTACTTCGGGGGAGTGAAGTCCCCTGAATGGAGGCGGTAGCAGAGAAGTAAGTAAACATGGTGCTTAACGTCCACAGAAACCATAAGGCTTATTAGGGACGGGGAGAATGGGGCGAAGGGGGTATGGAGATGAGGGAAGAGGGAGAGTATATACCTATCGCTACACTGTCACCACCAGAATGACCTGCATTAAGAGGGGCAGCGATGAGAGCCATTTTAATGTTTCAGTAGGAAGTGATGGACAAAGTCACAGGACAGTGTCCACAAACCACAACCTTTTTGAAGAGAAAGGAGAGCCGAAGCGGTATCGAACCGAGGTCCTTCCGCTTACCAGCCTAACGCCTTACCGCTAGGCCAAACCGGCTCACAGCAGAGAAGAGCCGATCTGCGACAGTTTTAGATCTTCAGGCCTGGACCTATTATAATTTATACTAGACTACCATCTGGGGGAACCTACTATCCGATCTGCACGTTCCCCACAAACAGTGAGTGCTTGATCAGCATTTCTGATGCATTTTCTGCCTTTTGTTTACGGGTATCCGTCATCTTCCCCACGTGCCCACTGTACCCCCAACAAAAGCGTGCCTACTCTGCGCTACACTGATGATGACGTAGAGCTTCATGTCCTCGGATGTCGGTTGACATGTTAGGGACAAACTGTGACCAGTGCCGAAGCATTGTTCAATGTTGCTTTACGTCCACAGAAACCGTAAGGCTCATTAGGACGGAAAGCCCAGGACGGCCACCTCGACTTTCACACAGCTCCTGAGCTCTGTGCACTACACCATAATCACACTCTTATAATATATAAAATATATATATATATATAATATATATAAAATATTATATATATATATATATATTATATATATATATAAATAAATAATATAATATATGTCCTCCCCACTAGGCACCTACCGAGTGCAGTCCCCTGTATTTCCGAAGATCAAGTAAACATGGTGCTCAACGTCCACAGAAACCACAAGGCTTATTAGGGACGGGGAGAAGGGGGGGGGGGGGGGGGGGAGGGGGTATGGAGGTGGGGGAAGAGGGAGATTATATAGCTATCGCTACACTGTCACCACCAGAATGACTTCTGCATTAAGGTGGGCAGCGATGAGAGCTATTTTAGTGTTTCATTAATTGTGAGGGTCAAAGTCACAAGACAGCGTCCACAGACCACAAACTTTGAAGCGAAAGGAGAGCCGAAGCAGGTTCGAACCGAGGTCCCTCTGCTGACCAGCCTACCGCCTTACCGCTGGGCCAAACCGGCTCTCATTTCCGAAGAGCGTCTATTAAAGCACCTATGTACTCACCCACACACGCAGCCACCCTCATGCGCATCGTTATGGTTCGTTTGACTTTATGAACGCCAAATTGCCAGTGAAAAGGGAAAAGTGGAAAAGGAAGCCGAGTACGGACTGTGTCAATGGTCGGCATCCACCTTCAAAATCTCCGGTGGGTGTACTGCCCTGGACATGCCGGAGTGAAATGAAATGGCCGAGCGGACAGACTGGCGGGCAAAGCAACCCTCACAAGTGGCTCGCTTCTCGGAAGACCTGAAGTGTTGAGGAGCTTGAGACACTAACTGCGGTCACAAAGCCAAGGACATCAGACCATCGATCGCCTGGAGGAGAGAGGCGGGGAAAGAGGAAGCGCGAGACGATCTTCCTTGAAAGGGCGAAAGAGGGCCATCGTCAATCAGACGAACATTGGACCCGTTTGAAAGGCAACGTTGGGGAAACTTCTGAGAGACGGGGTGGAGCGCATATGGGCTTTTCCGGGCGCATAGATACCGTCTTGAACTGAACTGAACTGTCCCCAGAGATGTACTGGCGGGGGCGGAGATCCCAGGAAGTGGGGGTTGGGGGTGGGCGGTGGGGTGAGGGGAAGGAGGTGGGGTGGTGGTTAGGAAACTATACCTAACACTACTCTAGTTGTCACCACCAGAATGACTCCCACGTTGAAAGATGGGCAGCATGCGTGCGTGCGTGCGTGTGCGTGCGTGCGTGTGTGCGTGCGTGTGTGCGCGCGTGCGTGCGTGCGTGTGTTGTAGTATGTACGCATATACAATACTTGGCCGTTCTGTTGAATTTTATTGCCGTCAGTTTTGTTGTTGTTGTGGTGGTGGTGGTGGTGGTGGTGGTGGTTGTTGTTGTTGTTTTAGCGCGTATGTGTTTTCCGGGGTTTTTCTTCTTCTTTTTTCCCCTTCTGTTTTTATTTTTATGTTTATTTTTATTTTTATAATTTAGTTATTACTTATGATAATTCCTAACGCCGTGATCTCGTATTTTTTAACTGTTTATTTTACACTACTACTATACTACTACAACTACTACTACTACCACCATCACCACCACTACTACTACTACTACTACTACTACTACTACTACTACTACTACTACTACTACTACTGACAGATCTTATCAGTATATATCACACCCGAAACAAACAAACGAAAACCATTATTTGCAGTCGACAAACAACCATGTATATTTTTGTGTCTGTATAATATAATATAATTTGTGTCTGAGTAATACAATACGATTAACTTGACAAGATAGCTTACATTTATAATATTGTGTAATTATGTTAGAAGAAGAAGAAGAAGAAGAAGAAGAAGAAGAAGAAGAAGAAGAAGAAGAGGAAAGAGGAAGAGAAAGAAAGAAGAAGAAGAAGAAGAAGAAGAAGAAGAAGAAGAAGAAGAAGAAGAAGAAGAAGAAGAAGAAGAAGAAGAAGAAATAGAAGAAGAGGAGGAAGAGGAAGAAGAAGGAAGAAGAAGAAGAGGAGGAGGAGAAGAAGAAGAAGAAGAAGAAGAAGGAAGAAGAAGAAGAGGAGAAGAAGAAGAAGAAGAAGAGGAAGAAGAAGAAGAAGAAGAAGAAGAAGAAAGGAAGGAAGGAAGGAAGGAAGGAAGGAAAAAGAAGAAGCTTACTCTGGTCAGCTCTCCACCAGAAAAGACGGCCACTTTCTTATTGCTGTCTACCCGGGTTCCTGTCATATCACACCCGTAACACAGCACCTGCATGGACTCTCCTGTATCCAGCCTGCACAGAATATATCACACCCGTTACACACCACCTGCACAGAATATATCACACCCGCTACACACCACCTGCACAGAATAATTATATCACACCCGCTACACACCACCTGCACAGAATATATCACACCCGCTACACACCACCTGCACAGAATATATCACACCCGCTACACACCACCTGCACAGATATTATATCACACCCGTTACACACCACATGCACAGAATATATCACACCCGCTACACACCACCTGCACAGAATATATCACACCCGTCGCACACCACCTGCACAGAATATATCACACCCGCTATACACCACCTGCACAGAATAATGATATCACACCCGCTACACACCACCTGCACAGAATATATCACACCCGTTACACACCACCTGCACAGAATATATCACATCCGTTACACAACACTTGCACAGAATATACCACAACCGTTACACACCACCTGCACAGAATATATCACACCCGTTCCACAACACCCGCACAGAATATATCACACCCGCTACACACCACCTGCACAGAATATACCACACCCATTACACCCACATCACACCTATTACACAACACCTGCACATAATGTATCACACCCATCACACAACACCTGCACAAAATATACCACACCCATCACACCCACATCACACCTATTACACAACACCTGCACAAAATGTATCACACCCATTACACAACACCTGCACAAAGTATACCACACCCATTACACACCCATCACACCCACATCACACCTATTACACAACACCTGCACAGAGCAGACCACCCTCAGTCTGTCACACCTGTCACACAACACCTGCACAGATTATATCACACCCATTACACAACACCTGCACGAAGTATATCACTCCCATCACACAACACCAACAACAAAGTATATGACAGCCGTCATATCACACAACACCTGCACAGATTATATCACACCCATTAAACAGCACATGCACGCAGTATATCATATAACACCCATCACATAATACACTTGAACCTAAACACAACATTTTATACACATGTAGAGCAAAGTCTTACTAATGCATTTTACATTAAGTATTAGAAGAAGAAGAA
>JABMCL010002198.1:35000-40000 GCA_018857735.1 Alviniconcha marisindica | reverse complement strand
ATACTTTACACTACATTGCACACCACACCACCCCCCACACACACACACACACACACCACCACCACCACCACCACCACCACCACCACCACCACCAAGGCGATCAGAAAGATGTTACTTTTACTGTGGCAGTCTTTGGTTCATGGATGCCTCTTGCCACAGTGAGCTCACTGATCGCCTGTGTCGTCAATGACTCAGCCACACTCAGTCCCGCTTTGCCGAAGTGAAGCCACCAATCGTGTGTCGTCAATGACTCTAAACTCAGAGTCACAAGTTCTGCATCAAACTCCAAGCACTGGTTTACGACACCCTTCCTTCAACCACTGCCGTATTTAGTTACGCCATAGGTCTCAGAAAACTGTCAGCTAACGAGCAGTTTTTGGTTGGTGCTCAAACAGTAGTAAGTTTGTTACAAACAACTCAGATTGTATCAGACGTTTGTTTTAGAACTGACCATGTTGTTTCTGCCAGCTCAAATAAAACCAAAATCATTTGAATCGAGACTGAACGTTTTTTTTACTCGGGGTGGATGCGCCTCGTGTTTACGTGCGTGCTTGGGCGCTAGGCTGCTTCCACAGTCTTATCAGTACCCGAACCTTTCGGAGGGCGCTGACCGCGTCGGTGGACAGCTGCGCGGAGATAAAGAGTGCCCCTTCAGTGGCGTAACCAAATCTGGCAGAGTTTGGAGGAAGGTGCCGGAAAGCGAAGCTCGGAGTGTGGTTCTGCATGTGACAGTAAGGTCACTGATCGCCCGTGTCATGAATGACTCTAAACTCAAAGTCACGTGTTCTGCATGTGACAGTAAGGTCACTGATCGCCCGTGTCATGAATGACTCTAAACTCAAAGTCACGTGTTCTGCATGTGACAGTAAGGTCACTGATCGCCCGTGTCATGAATGACTCTAAACTCAAAGTCACGTGTTCTGCATGTGACAGTAAGGTCACTGATCGCCCGTGTCATGAATGACTCTAAACTCAAAGTCACGTGTTCTGCATGTGACAGTAAGGTCACTGATCGCCCGTGTCATGAATGACTCTAAACTCAAAGTCACGTGTTCTGCATGTGACAGTAAGGTCACTGATCGCCCGTGTCATGAATGACTATAAACTTAGAGTCACACGTTTCGCTTGCCACAGTGAAGCGACTGATCACCTGTGTCATCACTGAGTCCATCAAATCAGTCACAGTGAGGCAACTGATCGTGTGTGTCGTCAGTGACTCTAAATTAGAGTCACATCGTCTTACCAAGTACTGAGAGTCACATGTTTCACTTGCCACAGTGAAGCGACTGATCACCTGTGTCATCACTGAGTCCGTCAAGTCAGTCACATGTACCGATTGCCACAGTGAGGCAACTGATCGTGTGTGTCGTCAGTGACTGTAAATTAGAGTCACGTCGTGTGCAGAGTCTTACCAGGTACTGAGAAGGTCATATTCTCTGGTGCTCACAGAGTCGCGGTAGGGTCCTCTTTTTAGTTGTTTTGTTTGTTTTGTTTTGTTTTGTTTTGTTTTGTTTTGTTTTGTGGATGTTCACAGAATCATTATTATTATTATTATTATTCATAGCTTTTTATATAGCGCTATTCTCCTCCTTTGAGCAGACTCACAGCGCACATTGGCATGTGATTCTGAATGAGTGGCTGCAACCTTTTATAGCGCGTATTATTAATATCCACGGAAGTGGTGTACTGGTAGCGCTCTGCGGTTGTTGCATGGCTGGTGCCACGTGAAATGCTGCCGTTTCGGCGCATGTTCTGCGTACACCATTCAACCATGCACCAGGTTAAAGTGTCACTTCATTCAAAGCCACATAGGTAGGGTGTATCATGGTGTGTTTAGGTGTAACCTGCCACCTGCACTTTTGGCAGAATGACCGGGATCTTTTACGTGCTACTGCGGTAACACGGTGGTGGAACGGATACCGAAATAAGAGTCAGCACAGAAAGTTGACCCTGGAGAAGAAAATTCTCCCACCGCTCCTGCCGGGACTCGAACCCGGGACCTTTCGCGATCACGAGTCCGACGCTCTAATCACTGAGCTATCCCGTTCCCCTCATACTGAGCCGTCCAGGGAGGGTCATATTCTCTGGTACTCACAGAGTTGTACTGTCAGCTCCAACCTGCAGAAAAACCTCATCGTCAAGGCCAAATTCTCTGCTGATCATAGAGTCCTTCTAACAGGGTCCAGTCAGTAAATAAACTTCAGGTTAAACCGACGTCTCGTCTATCTATACTGACGGCAGAACCGACCACCAGACAGCCTGCACGTGTACTTGTCAGCATTCACAGCCTAGCCCTAGTGACTGAGGCATGGTAGAACACTGAGAAGGAAATATGCTGAGTTCTACGGCGGAAACCCATGCACGTGAATGCAAGCGAGGTGTGTAATGACTTTTCCATTCCACTCACACATCAAAGGACTCGCCAGTCTCCGCGCACAGGCCAACGCCGTGCAGCACGTGCTGCCGCTGCTGTTCTCTGTGTCAGCGCTGCCTGTGTAGTGATTGTGCCAGCAACAACGAGGACTGGGCCAAAATCAAAACCCCCCAAATTCAAAACTCCAAGTTGTTAGGTTGCAGTTTTTTGATCCCTTTATTTTATATATATATATATATATATATATATTTTGCCCCGGAGAGCCCTAAATGCCTGCATGTGATTCTACATGAGTGAATAGTTTTTTATAGCGGGGTTTTAAAATTTTCACCGAAGGGTGTATAAAGTAAAACCAAATTTAAAAACACTGGTTTACGACACCCTTCCTTCAACCAACTGCCGTATCTAGTTACGCCATGGGTCCAGAAAACTGTCAGTAAGAGCAGTTTTTTTTTGGTGCTCAAACACCCACTCTTATTCCGCGAGCTGTCCACCGACGCGTTCAGCGCCCTCCGAAAGGTTTGGGTACTAATATGATTAGAAGAACCAGCCCCAAAGCACGCACGTAACATGAGACCCCCATCCACCGGGGGGAAAAAAAAAAAAGGTTCCGCCGTTTCAAACGATTGTTTTTTTTATTTGTGCTGTTTAAACTTTGTTGGCGGTATAAATGACCGCCTTGTTTTATCTGAGTTTTTTTGTAAAAACTTACTACTGTTTAGCGCCAAAAAAAAACTCCCTCGTTAGTACATTTTTTCTGGCCCCAATGGAAGTAACTAAATACCAGTGGTTGAAGGAAGGATGTCGTAAACCAGTGCTTGGAGTTTGGGGTTTTATAACCACACTCCGGGCATCGTTTTTCCCGGCACCTTCCTCCAAACTGCCTTTTACCAATGAAGGGGCCTTTTTATCCCCGGCAGCTTCGGCGCCCTCGGAATGAGCCGGTTTGGCCCAGGGGTAAGGCGTTAGGCGGTAAAGCAAAGGACTGGGTTTTTGAACCGCTTCGGCTCCCTTTCTTTTAAAAGGGTTGTGGTTGTGGGACACTGTCTGTGACTTTGTCCCTCACAATTATGAAACATCAAAATCTCTTCGCGCCCACTTAATGCAGAGTCATTTGGTGGTGATGACAGTGTAGGATAGGTATATTCTACCTCTTCCCCCATTTTCCCCCCTCCCCCCCCCCCCCCCCCCCCCCCCCCCCCCCCCCCCCCCCCCCCCCCCCCCCCCCCAATGAGGGTTTCTGGGAGTTAAGCACCATGTTTACTTATTACTTACGTGAAATTTGGGGTGGGTATTACCAAGCCTCTTTCGGCCCCTTTCCCTCAAACTGTGCCAGAATTGGTTACGCCTTTAAAAGGGGGCACCATTTTTTGGTCTCCGCGCAGGCCACCGACGTTAAAAGTTTGGGTACTAACCACACTCCGAGGGGGTCCAGGCGAGATCCCGGGGGGAGGTGGGCTGGCTCAAGTTTAGCCCAGAAGAGATCAAGAGCAGGGAGGTGGATTTGGGGACCCTCAAGTTAGCCCAGAAGAGATCAAGAGGGGGAGGTGGGCGGACCCTAAAAGTTGCCCAAAAAGGGAAAGAGCAGGGAGGTGGAGCTGGCCCTCAAGTTAGCCCAGAAGAGACAAGCGGGCGGGGAGGTGGAGCGGGACCCTAAAGTAGCCCAAAAGAGAAAGAGAGGGAGGGGGCTGGACCCTCAAGTTAAGCCAGGAAGAAAATAGAGCAGGGGGGGTGGAGCTGGCCCCTCAAGTTACCCCAGAAGAGATCAGAGCAGGGAGGGGGAGGGGGGGACCTTCAAGTTACCCAGAAGAGATCAAGAGCGGGGAAAATTGGATTTTTTGCTTCGGGTTGCCCAAAGGTCAAGGACAGTCCTTAATCGCAAATTTGAAACAGCAGTTGCGCAGTGACAGTCGCTGCGCAATGGCGAGGGGGGCACCGCCTTAACACTTCCCTTTTCTGGCGGGGGTCCCGGGGCCCCGGTCTTTTTCGGGGCCATCCGCGGTCGACCTTTTACTCTCTCGCCCCCCTTTTCCCCTTTCCTGTCCCCGCCCTAAAAGCAACCCGCTTTTTTTGGCGTAAACAAAGGTCCACACTCCCCAGCCCCTAGCTTTCCGGCCCTTTTTCCAAATTCTGCCAGAACTGGTTACGCCCCACGAAAAAAAATCTTTTCTCCGGACTGTTTATACGTCAGCGCCCTTCCCAAAGGTTTGGGGTTCTAATAAGACTGTGGAAGCAACGTAGCGTCAGTACCTGTAACAATGATGCCGCTGTCAGTAGAGTTTCACTGATCAACAATACGGTTGTCAAAACAGGGAACAATACCGCTGTCACCTCAGTGGCAACAGTGGTGTGGGTGTGTCGTCAGCGCGAGATGATTGGCTGATCGCGTTCCGTCACTCAAATCTCGCCGACATGTTAAAAGTGCTTTAAAGAAGTGTGTGAATTTACTTCACGTGGTTTTTGTATCGCTCTGTGTTTCTCCACTGCAGCTACAGTGTTCATGTGTCTTTGGAAAAGCACGTGTTTACCTCGTGTGTTTCAGAAGCTCTTTGGGCTTCTCTCTCTCTCTCTCTCTAATTGCGAGATACGTCAACACCATTTTTGCTATGTATACATCTTATTTATT
>JABMCL010002198.1:22500-32500 GCA_018857735.1 Alviniconcha marisindica | reverse complement strand
AGGGGGCCCTGCAAGGGAACGGTAAGGATGGGTCAGCTTGTCTCCCGTCACAGTAAGTAGGGTCAGCTGTCTCACGTCACAGTAAGTACAGGGTACCTGTCTCACGTCACAGTAAGTAGGTCATCTGTCTCACGTCACAGTAAGTAGGTCAGTGCACGACATGTTCACGTCCACGTCAGTCAGTAGGGTCATCTGTCTCACGTCACAGTAAGTCAGCGTTCGAGAGGGCCCTGTCTCACGTCACAGTAAGTAGGGTCAGACTGTCTCACGTCACATAGTATCACGTAGGGTCAGCTGTTCACGTCACAGTAAGTGGGTACTGTTCACGTCACAGTAAGTAGTCAGTCTCACGTCACAGTACAGTAAGGGTCAGCTGCTCACGTCACAGTAAGTAGTCAGCTGTCTCACGTCACAGTAAGTAGTCAGCTGCCTCACGTCACAGTAAGTAGTCAGCCTGCCTCACGTCACAGTAAGTAGGGTCATCTGTCTCACGTCACAGTAAGTAGGTCAGCCTGCCTCACGTCACAGTAAGTAGGGTCAGCCTGTCTCACGTCACAGTAAGTAGGGTCAGCTGTCTCACGTCACAGTAAGTAGGGTCAGCTGTCTCACGTCACAGTAAGTGGGGTCAGCTGTTCACGTCACAGTAAGTAGGGTCAGCCTGCCTCACGTCACAGTAAGTAGGGTCAGCTTCTTACGTCACGTAAGTGTCAGCTGCTCACGTCACAGTAAGTACAGGGTCAGCCTGTCCTCACGTCACAGTAAGTCAGATCAGCCTGTCTCACGTCACAGTAAGTAGGGTCAGCTGTCTCAGCGTCACAGTAAGTACGGGACAGCCTGTCCACGTACGTCACAGTAGAGGGACAGCCCGTCTCGTCACGTGGAAGCACAGGGTACAGCCTGTCTCACGACACAGTAGCCAGGGACAGCCTGTGCTCACCGTCACGTAGCAGGAACTAGCCCGTGATTCGTCACAGTAAGTCAGGGTCAGACTAGCCTGACGCAAGTGAATATGGGGAAAGCCTGTCTCACGTCACAGTAAGTAGCAGACTAGCCTGTCTCACGCACAGTAAGTCGAGGGATAGCCGTCTCACGTCACAGTAAGTAGAGACTGTCTGTCTCACGTCACAGTAGCGAGGGATAGCCCGTGTCACGTCACAGTAAGTAGAGACATGTCTGTCTCACGTCACAGTAGCGAGGGATAGCCCGTGTCACGTCACAGTAAGTAGAGACTGTCTGTCTCACGTCACAGTAGCGAGGGACTAGCTTCTCAGTAAGCAGAGTCTGTCTACGCACAGTAAGTAGAGACGTCTGTCTCACGTCACGTAATAGGATAGCCTGTCTCACGTCACAGTAAGTAGAGACTGTCTGTCTCACGCACAGTAGCGAGGGATAGCCCGTGTCACGTCACAGTAAGTAGAGACTGTCTGTCTCACGTCACAGTAGCGAGGGATAGCCCGTGTCACGTCACAGTAAGTAGAGACTGTCTGTCTCACGTCACAGTAGCGAGGGATAGCCCGTGTCACGTCACAGTAAGTAGAGACTGTCTGTCTCACGTCACAGTAGCGAGGGATAGCCCGTGTCACGTCACAGTTAGTAGAGAATGTCTGTCTCACGTCACAGTAGCGAGGGATAGCCCGTGTCACGTCACAGTAAGTAGAGACTGTCTGTCTCACGTCACAGTAAGTAGGTGTCGTCTCACGACAGTAGCGAGGGATAGCCCGTGTCACGTCACAGTAAGCATAGAGCATGTCTGTCTCACGTCACAGTAAGTAGAGACTGTCTGTCTCACGTCACAGTAGCGAGGGATAGCCCGTGTCACGTCACAGTAAGCGTAGGTTCAGCCTGTCTCACGTCACAGTTAGTAGAGACTGTCTGTCTCACGTCACAGTAGCGAGGGGTAGCCCGTGTCACGTCACAGTAAGCGTAGCTTCAGCCTGTCTCACGTCACAGTAGCGAGAGACAGCCTGTCTCACCCAGAGTGAGTAGGACAACCTGTGTTGCCTGTCAGTAAGTATGGACACCCTGTCTCTCGTCACACTCGCTAGGCATGTCAGGCTTTGTTACGTCACAGAATTCGGCGTCAAGCTGTGTTACATCACAGTAACTAGTATCAGGCTGTGCTACGCCACAGTAAGTACAGAGAAAGTCTGTCTCACGTCACAGTAACTAGGGTCAGGCTTTGATGCGTCACAATAGCCAGGGTCAAGGTGTGCTACGTCACAGTAACTATATAGTGTCAGGATTTGTCACGTCACAGTATCTAGGGTCAGGCTGTCTCACGTCACAGTAACTAGTGTCAGGATTTGTTACGTCACAGTAACTAGTGTCAGGATTTGTTAATTTGTTACGTCACAGTAACTAGGGTCAGAATTTGTCACGTCACAGTAACTAGGGTCCGGCTGTCTCACGTCACAGTAGTGAGGGAGAGCCTGAGTCATGTCATGGTCATTTATTTTTAAAATGACGTTAATATTGTTGTTGTTGTTGCTGTCGTCGTCGTCGTTGTTGTTGTCGTTGTTGCTGTTTTTGTTACTGCAACTTCCAGTGCCGTTATTTTTGTGTTTCAGACGGAGCGTTTTTGACAGTGAGCATTGCCTCCCCTGAGTATGAGGACACCGGACTCTACAAGTGCCGCTTCGCGTACCTCAACATGGCAGAGTTCAAGTTCACACTCCTCAATAAAACGTTTGAGGTCACCTTCACTGGTAACCTTGGAACCCTTCGTCAAAGAATAGCATTGTTTAATTTGGTTACGCTACACTACACTACACTTCTTCTTCTTCTTCTTCTTCTCCCGAAAGGAGGCTGGGGATGTCTATGTCACACTCCTGTCTGGAATTTCAGGGCTGTCATTTGATTCCCCTTTCCTATCTCCTCTCTTGTTTTTTTCTTCTGCCTAGTCCTCTTGCTCTTTCTGTCTTGTCATTTTTCTGCTAATGGTCCATTTTCCTGACATTTTCCCCAGAGAAAACTCAAATATTTTTAGTTAAAGGTTAGGCTTTTTTTGTATGACTCTTGTTGAGCAGCTAGGAGATGATAGTTGGTCGGTGGTGTGTGCAATTTGCTGCCATATGGCACTGGTATTTGCCATTATGCAATTATATAACCTTTTTTTTTAAATATTTGATATTGTGTCTATCCATTCCTTTTTCTTTCTTTTTTTTCTTTAACCTGGTGTCGATAAATTGGACGGAATGGTCGACGATACCAGCATGTCCTAGCTTTATGTGCTCTTTTTATTGAAGGGACTAACTCTTTGAATATTTGTGTCTGATGTTTGTGTATTATGTTTGCGAAGTGATTGGTTTTGTAGATTGACTTGACAGGTGATATGTGTGTATATATATATATATATATATATATATATATATATATAATATTATATATATTATATATATATATATATATATATATATATATATATATATATCGTGAGAAGAGTTTAGAAATGTGTATTTGCTTGTGACCTGAGTTTGACTGTCCTGAGGTGACCCTGTGTGGTTGACAGGACATTAAAATCAAATTACTACTACTACTTCTTCTTTATTCTCGGAGATCAGACTGACATTTTAGAACATGCACAATATGGCGTCATTTGCGGCTTGTTCAAACTGTTGACAGTGACGTGTCAACGCTGAATGACATCATCTATTATATGCTGTAAATTGCTGCCGTGTCAAACACTGTTTGACATCATCTATGACATGTTCAAACTGCTGTATGACATCATCTGTGGCATGTTCAAACTGCTGTATGGCGTCATCTATGACATGTTCAAACTGGTGCCGTGTTAGCAGTGCATAACATCATCCAACACCTTGTTGTTGTTGTTGTTGTTGTTGTTGTTGTTGTTGTTGTTGTTGTTTGTTTGTTTGTTTGTTGTTGTTGTTGTTTTGGGGGGGAGGGGGGTATATTTGTTTGTTTTTTGTTTTTAACATAAATCTCTACTGGTGCAACTTTCTGGTACATGTTGTCATGTTAGCATAGTAATTGTAAGATCAGTCTAATATCACTTAAGTGAAAAGACTTTAAACAAAGAAGAAGAGATCAGTCTAATATCACTTAAATGAAAAGACTTTAAACAAAGAAGAAGAGATCAGCCAATATCACTTTATGTAAAAGACGTGTTCCATGATGACAGTGTGTAAACTGATGTGTGACTGTCGTCCGACTGATGCGACGCCGGCCTGTACTTCCGTCTGTTCTGTGACCAGGTTGGGCTGGTCAGACTTGGAGTCTGTTCTGTCTCTCTGCTCTGCTGGGTCTGTCTGTCTGTCTGTCTGTCCTGTCTGTCTGCTGTCTTCTGTCTGTCTCTTCTGTCTTCGTCTGTCTGTTTCCTCTCTCTCTCTGCTCTGTCTGTCTGTCTGTCTGTCTGTCTGTCTGTCTGTTTCTGTTGCTCTTCTGTCTGTCTGTCTGTCTGTCTGTCTGTTTCTGTCTGTCTGTCTTCTGTCTGTCTGTCTGTCTCTCTCTCTCTCTCTCTCTCTCTCTCTCTCTCTCTCTCTCTCTCTCTCTCTCTCTCTCTCTCTCTCTCTCTCTCTCTCTCTCTCTCTCTCATCCGTCTCTGTCTTTCTATCTCTCTCCACTTTCCTACCTTCTCTCTGTGGTAGGCCTGTTGTGTGTGTGTGTGTGTGTGTGTGTGTGTGTGTGTGCGTGCGTGCGTGCGTGCGTGTGTGCGTGGTGCGTGCGTGCGTGGTGCGTGTGTGTGTGCGTGAGTGCGTGCGTGCGTGCGTGCGTGTGTGTGTGTGTGTGTGTGTGTGCGTGTGTGTGTGCTCGCGCGTGTGTTTGCTGGTGGATATTCTGTGAATGAGTCAGGTGTCAATTTATCCCCCGGATCTTAACATTCTTTTTGTTGTTGTTGTTAATTTATTTCGTTGATTTTTAAAGTGACCCATAACTGTGCTAGTTAAACATTAAACATTACATAAATAATCCTTCTCAGGAAATTTTAGTGAGTCTTGTTAATTTGTTTGAGACGTTGAGTCAGCCATGTGTTGGTTTGTTTATGGCGTGTAGGTAAGACGCTAATTGTTAAGTTAAGGATCTCTGGGTGTGAAAGGTGTGTTAATTTGTTTGAGACTTTGCATCAGCCAGGCGCTAATTAGTTTAAGGTGTCTGGGTGAGGTGCGTGTTAATTAATTCTAGGTGTGAAATGTGTTTTCATTTGTCTGAGACTTTGAGTTAGCTATCTTCTATTTCTTTTAAATTTTATTATTGACTAAAATAACTTTTATTGTTCACTATAGCAAACGTAGCACAACAATAGAACGTAAATCAGTACACCTGACGCCACAATGGATAACAAAACATATGCAAATAAACAGGTACAATTGATGCATACATATTAATACGAAAAGATACAGACATACACACATACAGACTTGTAATCGGACAAGCACATTACATTATAGACAGATAGTCCCCTTCTCCGGTGTCAGCTTTCTGTGCTGACTCTAATTTCGGTATCCGTTCCACCCCTGTGTTACCGCAGTAGCACGTAAAAGACCCCGGTCATTCTGCCAAATGTGCAGGTGGCAGGTTACAGCTAAACACGCATACACCTTACGTATGTGGCTTTGCATGAAGTGACATGGTGCATGGTTGTATGGTGTACACAGAACGCGCCGAGACGGCAGCAGTTTCTTGTGGCACCAGCCATGCCAGCGCTGTAAGTACACCACTTCGGTGGATACTCAAAAACGCTCTATAAAAAGCTAGTCACTCATGTAGAATCACATGCGAGCGCAGTGAGTCTGCTCGAGAGCGGAGAATGGCGTTATATAAAAGCGATCAATAATAATAATGATATGCATGGTTCAGGAGCTGTGTGAGAGTCGAGGTGGACGTCCTGGGCTGTCTGTCCTAACGAGCCTTCTGGTTTCCGTGGACGTAAAGAATTATTGCACCGTGCTTCGGCATTGGTCACAACTTGTCCCTAATATGACAACTGACATCTGAGGACATAAAGCATCACTTCATCATCATCATCAATAATAATAATAATTGTATTAAGCGCACTGACTGATTGACTACAAGTCACAGTGGCCATCTGCTAAGGATGTCTAATTGGTGAAATATTGATCCTGATGCGCACCGTAAGTACGATACACCGACAGGACCAAGCCTTGGGTGTAGCGTCAGCAGACAAGGGGAGAGCACTCGACGTTTTAGGGGAAGCGAGAGATTTTTGTCTTAAAGCGTTCTACTGTCTCGTTACTAAGTATTTCCTGTTCTAAGTTGTTCCAGTCCTGGCAACAACAACAACAACAACAACAAAATAGAGAGAGAAAAAAGTCTGTTCATTTGTTTCAGAAACGTTGATAGCTGAAAACCGGGAACTGAGGCAACAGCTCATGTCCTATGATGGTGGGTATAACTGTATCATTGGATGCACGACTGATTGAGTGTTTGGGTGGGTGCTGAGTGTTTGGGTGGGTGCTGAGTGTTTGGGTGGCTGATTGAGTGTTTGGGTGGGTGGTGAGTGTTTGGGTGGCTGATTGAGTATTCGGTTGGTGAGGTTTGGGGCTGATTGAGTATTCGGGTGGGTGGTGAGTGTTTGGGTGGCTGATGAGTGTTTGGGGTGGGGTGTTTGAGTGAGTGTTTGAGTGTTTAGGTGGGTGGTGAGTGTTTGGGTGGGTGCTGAGTGTTTGGGTGGCTGATTGAGTATTCGGGTGGGTGGTGAGTGTTTGGGTGGCTGATTGAGTATTCGGGTGGGTGGAGTGTTTGGGTGGATTGAGTTTGGGTGGGTGGTGAGTGTTTGGTGGGTGTTGAGTGTTTGAGGTGGGTGGTGAGTGTTTGGGTGGGTGGTGAGTGTTTGGGTGGCTGATTGAGTATTCGGGTGGGTGGTGAGTGTTTGGGTGGCTGATTGAGTATTCGGGTGGGTGGGAGTGTTTGGTGGTGATGAGTATTCGGGTGGGTGGTGAGTGTTTGGGTGGCTGATTGAGTGTTTGGTGGGTGGTGAGTGTTTGGGTGGGAGGTTGGGTGGGTGGTGAGTGTTTGGGTGGCTGATTGAGGTATTGGTGGGTGGTGAGTGTTTGGGTGGCTGACTGAGTGTTTAGGTGGGTGGTGAGTGTTTGGGTGGCTGATTGAGTATTCGGGTGGGTGGTGAGTGTTTGGGTGGCTGACTGAGTGTTTGAGTGTTTAGGTGGGTGGTGAGTGTTTGGGTGGCTGATTGAGTGTTGAGTGTAGGTTGGTGAGTGTTTGGGTGGCTGATTGAGTATTCGGGTGGGTGGTGAGTGTTTGGGTGGCTGACTGAGTGTTTGAGTGTTTGGGTGGGTGATGAGTGTTTGGGTGGCTGACTGAGTGTTTGAGTGTTTGGGTGGGTGTGAGTGTTTGGGTGGGTGGTGAGTGTTTGGGTGGCTGACTGAGTGTTTGAGTGTTTAGGTGGGTGTGAGTGTTTGGGTGGCTGATGAGTGTTTGGGTGGCTGATTGAGTGTTTGGGTGGGTGGTGAGTGTTTGGGTGGCTGATTGAGTGTTTGGGTGGTGGTGAGTGTTTGGGTGGCTGGTGAGTGTTTGAGGATGGGTGATTGAGTTTGGGTGGGTGGTGAGTGTTTGGGTGGCTGAGTGAGTGTTTGAGTGTTTAGGTGGGTGGTGAGTGTTTGGGTGGCTGATTGAGTATTCGGGTGGGTGGTGAGTGTTTGGGTGGCTGATTGAGTATTCGGGTGGGTGGTGAGTGTTTGGGTGGCTGACTGAGTGTTCGGGGGTGTGATTGGGTGCGTAGATGGCTGATTGACTGTTCGGGTGGGTGCTGAGTGTTTGGGTGGTTGTTTGAGTGTTTTGGGTGGATGGTTAAGTGTTTGGGTGGGTGATTGAGTGTTTGGGTGGTTGTTTGAGTGTTTGGGTGGATGGTTAAGTGTTTGGGTGGTTGGTTGAGTGTTTGGGTGGGTGGTTAAGTGTTTGGGTGGTTGGTTGAGTGTTTGGGTGGGTGGTTAAGTGATTGGGTGGGTGGTTGAGTGTTTGGGTGGGTGGTTAAGTGATTGGGTGGGTGTTTGAGTGTTTGGGTGAGTGGTGAGTGTTTGGGTGGGTGGTGAGTGTTCGGATAGGTAGTGAGTGTTTGGGTAGATGGTGAGTGTTTGGGTGGTTGGTTGAGTGTTCGGGTGGGTAGTGAGTGTTTGGGTGGGTGGTTGAGTGTTCGGGTGAGTGGTTGAATGTTTGGGTGGGTGGTTGAGTGTTTCGGTGGGAAGTTGAATATGTGGGTGGGTGGTTGAATGTTTGGGTGGGTGGTGAGTGTTTGGGTGGGTGTTTTGGGTAGGTGGTGAGTGTTTGGGTGGGTGTTTTGGGTGGGTGGTGAGTGTTTGGGTGGGTGTTTTGGGTAGGTGGTGAGTGTTTGGGTGGGTGTTTTGGGTAGGTGGTGAGTGTTTGGGTGGGTGTTTTGGGTAGGTGGTGAGTGTTTGGGTGGGTGGTGAGTGTTTGGGTTGGTTGAGTGTTTGGGTGAGTGGTGAGTGTTTGGGTGGGTGGTGAGTGTTTGGGTGAGTGGGTGAGTGTTTGGGTGGGTGGTGAGTGTTTGGGTGGGTGGTGAGTGTGGTGGGTGGTGAGTGTTTGGGTGGGTGGTGAGTTTGTGGGTGGTGAGTGTTTGGGTGGGCGGTGAGTATGTGTGGGTGGTGAGTGTTTGGGTGGGTGGTGAGTGTTTGGGTGGGTGGTGAGTGTTTGGGCAGGCGGTTGAGTGTTTGGGTGGGCGATGAGTGTTTGGGTGGGCGATGAGTGTTTGGGTGGGCGGTGAGTGTTTGTGTGGGCGGTGAGTGTTTGGGTGGGCGGTGAGTGGGTGGTGAGTGTTTGGGCAGGCGGTTGAGTGTTTGAGTGGGTGATGTTTGGGTGGGTGTTTGGGTGGGTGGTGAATGTCTGGGTGGTTGGTTGAGTGAGTGGGTGGGCTAGCGAGAGAGACAGAGAGACAGACAGAGACACAGAGAGGGATGAGGGGTGAGCGTAGAGGTGTGTGAAAGAGGGGGGGGGGGGGGGAGAGAGAGACAGAGACAAAGAGACAGAGACAGAGACAGACAGACAGACAGACAGACAGAGACAGAGATAGAGACAGACAGACAGACAGAGCATGCAGTCGCCACTCCCTGTGGGTAATTAACTTTTTCAGACTCATGCCGTGTCTCGTTCTCGGCCAAGCTGGCGGACAGAAGTGGTAGAGAGTTCCACAGCAACCACGTCCTGGTGTTTGACTCCGTCATCGCCAACAAGGTCAGCTGGCTAGATTCGTGTGTGGCTGGGGGGGGGGGGGGGGGGGGGGGGGGGGGGGGGGGGGGGGGGTGTTGATCTGTCGGTGAATGTGTAGACTGGTTGGAAAGCGTTTGGATTAGATGTCTGGCTGGTCTGTCAGTGAATGTGTAGACTGGTTGGTAAGCGTTTGGGTTGGATGTCTGGCTGATCGGTTGGTGAATGTATAGACTGGGCGGTAAGCATTTCGGTTGGGTGTTTCGCTAATCGGTTGGTTCACATGTCATGTAGACCGGTTGGTAATCGGATGCGTTGGGTGTTGGTTCTGATCGGTTGGGTTGGTGGATGGATATAGACTGGTAGCTAAGCTCCGGGTGAGTTAAATGTTTGGCTGCGATCAGAGAGAGAGAGAGAGAGAGAGAGAGAGAGAGAGAGACACACACACACACACACACACACACACACACACACACACACACACACACACACACACACACACACACACACACACACTCATACAGACACAGACACAGACATACTGACAGACAGAAACAGAGAGACAGAGAGACAGAGAGGACAGACAGACAGACAGACAGACAGAGACAGACAGACAGACAGACAGGCAGGCAGACAGACAGACAGACAGACAGAGATCTGACACCTGTTTTCATCTATCAGTTATACTATCAAATCGGATTTGTCTGGAAAAAGGGGAAATTGAGTGAAACAAAACAAAACTCGAGACAGGAGAGAAAAGCAAGAACACAAAATACAAATAAAACACAACACACACACACACACAACAACAACAACAACAACAACAACAACAACACTCTCAGAG
>JABMCL010002198.1:12500-17500 GCA_018857735.1 Alviniconcha marisindica | reverse complement strand
ACTCCTTCCCGGCAGCTCCGCTCTTCTACAGACACCCGAATGTTCAGAATACCATTCTTTCGAACAAAATCCTGTGGTCAGCGCTCTTTCTCTTACCAGGCTCCAGTTTCGGAACCAACTCCCGTTTCTGTCCCCATTCTACCTCTGTCACTCTTTCAAATCTTTTAAAAACCTTTCTTTTTTTAAAAAACCTTTTTTTCAGTCTCATTGCCCTTATCACGAGTGTGGTGTGTGTGGGGTTGTGTGTGTGTGTGTCGTGTGTTGTGGGTGTGTGTGTGTGTGGGGGTGTGTGTGTGTTGTGTGTGTGTGGTGCGTGCGGGGCGGGGCTGTGTGGGGTGTGTGTGCATTCATTTTTTTATGCGTTAATTTTGAAATTGTATTTGTAAAGAAGTGAAAGCGCTTAGGGCCCTGTGCGGGTTAGGGCTAAGTTTTCATTTTATTAATTCGCATTCTTTTTTGGGTGCGCTGCATGTATTCTACATCAGTGAATATTTTTTTCATAGCACATTTTTGAATATTCCCCAAGGGTTCTTAAGACCCAAAACACATCAAAGGTTAAAAGGAAATGCTATTTATTAGAAAAAACCAAAACCAAAATTTTTTTCGGCATTATCCCTTTATAAAGCTACAAAAAAACACAAAACAAAAATTAAACGGTAAAAAACAAAAAAAAAAAAAATGAAAAATGAACCTTTATCTGTTTTTGAAGAGCTATGTTTTTTCCCTGTCCAATGCTTGCAAAATGTTGGCTAAAATCCCATGACTCCCCTGAAAATGCCATGAAAATGCCACGACAATGCCCTAAATGCCCTGTCCTGCCAACATTCTTCCAAGCACTGAACGGGAAAACAACTGTCAAAAAAACAAAAGGGTTCATTTTTCTCCCTTTTTGACAGTTTAACTGTTGATTGTCATGCCAACATTCTTCCAAGCACTGAACAGGAAAACAACATAGCTCAACTGGAAACAGATAAGTGGTTCATTTTTCATCCTTTTTGACAGTTTAACTGTTGATTGTCATGCCAACATTCTTCCAAGCACTGAACAGGAAAACAACATAGCTCAACCGGAAACAGATAAGTGGTTCATTTTTCATCCCTTTTTGACAGTTTAACTGTTGATTGTCATGCCAACATTCTTCCAAGCACTGAACAGGAAAACAACATTGCTCAACCGGAAACAGATAAGTGGCTCATTTTTCATCGTTTTTGACAGTTTAACTGTTGATTGTCATGCCAACATTCTTCCAAGCACTGAACAGGAAAAAAACAAAAACAAAATGGGTTATTTTTTTCATCCCTTTTTGACAGTTTAACTGTTGATTGTCATGCCAACATTCTTCCAAGCACTGAACAGGAAAACAACATAGCTCAACCGGAAACAGATAAGTGGTTCATTTTTCATCCCTTTTTGACGTTTAATGTTGTTGTCATAACCCCAAACTGACAGGAAAACAAATGCTGAAAAAAAAGGGGTTAAGCTCCACCAATGTAGATTTGAAATGTTAATTGGGGGAGTTTTTGTACCTTGTATTTACACGCATACCTGGTGAGAGTTACCGTAGGGGACTCAGGTCTTTTTGTTTACTTCCGTTACCTATTTCTAGCGCTAATTAAATGCCTTTTTTTGATTACGCACGACGCTCTGGGCCTCGTTCAGTTTCAAATTTTAAATTTCGTCTTTTAGTGACGTCGTAAAATATACGTAAAATTTTTTTCTCTCTCACACACACACACACCCCCACACACCCCCCAAAACACACACAAAAAACCCCCCAACAAAACACACACACACACACCCCCCCCCCAACACACACACACACTCACACACACCACCCAACACACACACCACACACACCAAACCACACACACACACACACACACACAAAAAGAAAAAAAAACAGTATCTGGAAGGATATTTATTTTATAGCGCGTGATTCAATGAACTTCCGGGCTCTGTGTGTGTGTGTGTGTGTTTTTTGTTTTTTATTTTGTTCTCTGCTGCTGTTGTTGTTGTTTTGCCTCCTTCTAAATGTACCAAACAGACACATCATCGCACAGAGTTATTTTCACCTGATCTGTATGTTGTACCTCACACACGCAAGTACAGATGCACGTGCACATGCTAACACATCGGTACACATCAGGTGACGTATACTCGCGCGATAATACTCGAAAGTCCTCATAAAAGGTCTCTGATAATGATATACACGGTGTCTGAAAAACAGATAGGGCCCATCATCAACATGATAATAATTCATCACTCAGACAAGAAACTCTCAAAAAGATTACATTGATAATTATCATAACAATAAAATAAAATAAAATAAACTGAAGATTTGAGGTCTCTGATAATGATATACTTTCTGACAGGCTTAAAATAACTATCACACATATACCCACTCTCGCTCCACCCAAGTGCTGGGATAGGGGCAGCTCGGATGGAAGGAGTCAAACTCCAAGCACTTGGGGGGGGGGGGGGGGGGGAGGGGGTGTAATGGGATGTATCCGAACACTTTCATTCAGGTGTGGACAAGGGTCCGTTTTGCAAACTTCCAAGGGACCGCGGCTACCAACAGAACTGATCCAGCACTTATACTTATCCAGTATTTATACTCTCGGTGTTGAGGATTTGTTCCGTGGGAAGGAAACTGTGCAGTTCACACCCAGTCAACCATTACGCTTACATCCAAGCAAAATCTGTTTCCATAAGTATACGTAAAGAAATTAAATTCATTTCAGTGACATTTTCTTCATTTCACAAGCAATTTCATACGGAAGAGAAAATATTAAAACAAGAAAAATATGAGGTGGGCTGGGCTTGGGGTGGGGGGTGGGGGTGGGGTGGGGGGGGTTAGCACGAACATATGAGCACACAGGTAAATGATTACTAACACTACTCATCTAGTTACAACATCAATCTACCATTACATGTATTAAAATACAACAAAAAGCTGCCAGCGCCAACAGTAATGCAATCTGATAAAAAAAAAAAAAAGTTGACATTACTAAATATAATTTAACAACTAAAAACATGATTATATCTGTTTATTTATAAAATTACACACACACACACACACACACACACACACACACACACACACACACACACACACACACACACACACACACACACACACACACACACACACACACACACACACACACACACACACACACACACACACACACACACACACACACACACACACACACACACACACACACACACACACACACACACACACACACACTCACACTCACACACACACACACACGGACACACAAACAGATGTCACTGAAAATGTGCACTGCAGAAAGCACAAAGGAATTCACAAGTCTAGCTTTCATGTGTGTGTGTGTGTGTGTGTGCGTGCGTGCGTGTGCGTGCGTGCACGGGCGTGCACGTGCGTGCGTGCGTGTGCGTGCGTGAGAGAGAGAGAGAGAGAGAGAGAGAGAGAGAGAGAGAGAGAGAGAGAGAGAGAGAGAGAGAGAGTCTGTCCCTGTTTAGGAACTTGTAAAGGTTGTGTGTGTGTGTGTGTGTGTGTGTGTGAGAGAGAGAGAGAGAGAGAGAGAGAGAGAGAGAGAGAGAGAGAGAGAGAGAGAGAGAGAGAGAGAGAGAGAGAGAGAGAGAGAGAGAGAGATTCTGTCCCTGTCTAGGAACTTGTAAAGATCGGGATCTTTTTCTGAAGCTCCGCTTCAGTTCTCTGTCCATTCAGCCATTCCGAAAATTCCATGGGGACCACCTCTGTTGTCTTTGGATCGATTTTGACTGCCTTTGGTCCAACCGTGTCGGTGAAGACAATTCCATGGAAATTCTTGACGACAACCTCCATAACGTACACGTCCTCGTGACCCTGCCCGTCCTGCACCGGGTGAAAAGTGACAGTGACTGGATCTTCCGGCGCCTCCAGGCACAACCACATGAGGTTATCGCGAACGTTTCGAAGGATCGTTTCTTTCATTCGTTTCCGTTCCTCATCGCTGAGGCGAAGTCCTTCGCACACGAACCTCCCAGTGGGCTGTTCCTTGAGCACAGGGACACATGCCTCGGTGGCCACATGGTAGGCGTCGAGGCTAGGGTCTTCCCACAGCTGCCACGTCGCGTCCGTGACCTTTACCACACCCGCCACCTCTCCGCGAGGAACACGTTCCCAAGCCAAGCTATAATTTGAGCTTGGGTCATGCAGGCTCATCTGTGGAATTGTTGGCGCCTCTTTCGCGACGTAGTAGACAGTTTTTTCGGTGTTGGTCCACACCTTCCAGTTCGTGTCCAGGATCTCCATGAAAGCTTTTTTTCCTCGAACCTGGCTCCATTTCATTGCGGGTTTAAACTTTTCTTCCAGTATCCCGAAGAACACAGAGCCGCCAGCTTCGTTCTTCGAAAAAGCTGATATGTAGTTCACCACTAATTCCCAGACGCTGTCCACCAGTTTCGGAAAAGACATGCGCCGGGACTTTGGACCACTGTGCACAGTCGGAAAACGTTTGGCTTGCCTGTATCGATTTTCTACGAACTGTTCAACTTCCCCTTTGTTAACAAAGTTGAACTGGTCACGTGGCATTTCAAAAGGGGCGAGGCGTTTAGGTCTTGAAACCTTCTGAAGTAAAGTTTGAACCTGTGGACGCACTAGATTCGTTACTCCTTTGTCTAGCGAACCTTTCGTCTTGAAGTTTTCGGTGATGGGTGGAGTGCGAATTCTAGGCTTGACTCTGTAGACCACTCGAAAAGGATCAACTTCGAAGTTATAGTTTAGTTCATAGTTTTCATCGAAAAGAGATCCGTCTGACAGCATCGAGTTCAGGTGATCGTCCAGCTGCTGATGAAACTGATCCAGGAAACAGGAGTCCTCAGAATGAATGCATAGAACTCCTTTTCCTTCGTTCAAGAAGGCGTTAATAATGTCGACAACGCCTTCAATTGTTTGTTGTCTTTTTAGTTTTTTGTTTTTTGAATTGGCTACTTGGACAAAGAGCGTATTCGGTACATATCTACACAGC
>JABMCL010002198.1:0-2500 GCA_018857735.1 Alviniconcha marisindica | reverse complement strand
GATATCCTGCAGCATCTCTGTGGTGTCCACCATGCTGCCTTTTGCTGTACAGACTCTAGGCGGTTGATCAGGTTGTTGTTTGGGTGCCAGATAGAGCTTGCATATTCCAGGACTGGTGTGACAACTACCTTGTAGGCCTTGCCTTTTATTAAAGAGGTGCTGATCTTCAGGGTTCTTCCCAGAACCCAGGGTCCTGCTTGCCTTGTTGGTGATGTTGATGTGTCTCCCAGGTGGCGTCTGAGGTCAGTGTGACACCCAAGAAGTGAGTACTGTTGATTGACTTGAGCATCTGGCCATGCAGAGCATGGTAGTGTTTCCTTTTGCTTTTAGTAACACTTAGGATGTCACATCTGTCTGGGTAGAAGCACATGTTCCATCTGCTTTCTCATTACCCATACAGAAATTGTTTAGATCATTTTGGAGTATTGCTTGATCTTCAGCTGTGGAGATGGGGCACTGGCAGATGGTGTCATCTTCAAACAGTCTCAGTCTGGAGGTAGGCTGTTGTGGCAGCTAGGTCACTGATGTATAGGACAAACAATTCTGGGCCAAGAACACTGCCTCAAGGCACCTCTGAGTCCCATGGGACAAAGTTCAACTTCATACCATCAACATGACAGCTTTCTCAGGAAGCTCTTGATCCATGTTTGTTCTACCGGTGATCCCATAATGGGACAACTTGTGAAGCAGGCCTTGGAGAAGTCCAGCCCACAAAGTCTACCAGTTTCCCTGCCTGAAAGTCATGCAGTTCACTGATTTTAGTGATTAGGCCAAGGAGTTGGGTTTCACATTCATGAGCAACCACATCTGAAGCCATGTTGTTCAGGAGCTATGATGATGTTGTCTTAGTGCATGATGCTACTGATGACATTGTGTGAGGATCTTGCACTAGTTGCAGACAACACTTGTGAAGGAAATTGGTTGGAACTTTTTTGAATGGTAGCATTCTTAAAGACAGGTGTGGTTTTCCAATCTTCAGGCACAGTGCTGCTACTGAATTCGGAGTTGATGATCACGGTCATACTCATAGCAGGGGCAATTTTGTCCTACTCCTGGTCATGTCAGCAGTTATTGGTCTGAAATAATAAGACATTAACAACCAACATGAGAAACATCATCAACAAAAATTCCTATCCACAAACATAATGTATCCATAAAACACAATGAATAATTCAATAAAATTAAAAGTATCAAACCTAAACTAAAACCAAACAAGCAAAATAAAAAGTCTAGGAGTACTTACTAAACCCATCAGTAAATGACTCTTAGTAGCCTTACAAAACTTAAACAAAAAGGTGTCAAATGTCATCAGCACCAAATTTTGGGGTAACCCTGACATCCGACCGACTTAATCCTCGTAATTTTTTAATATATTTTTTTATGTTATTACTGGCCGTCCCCGATTTCACAGGTCGATCTTGTCAAACGAAGCGCTATGCACTGTTGGGATGGCAACTGTCATTGTCTGCCCTGTGCAACTGGAAGTTAGTTTTACGCCACATGGTGATCGGACGTCCAAATTACAGCAAGAGCTCATGCTGCAACATAATTTCATTGCGATACTAGCACAACGTCAGCCACCGCAAATCTCACTCGTTGCGTAAAAACGACACTTCGTCCTACTGCGCTCTAACCTGAACACAAAAGATCATCTAAATAACTATTAACTAGCTGATTTAATAAAATAAACGGTGTAAAATTGTGATCGGACGTCAAGAATGGTCGGACGTCAGCCTCACGACAATAATTGCGACGTACCTTTCAATGTTCGCAGCAGAAGATTCCTTCGACGCCATTCAAATCAAATGTGACCGGGAAGTGTCACGTGGTACCTTCGTGTTTGTTGACAAGTGTAAACCTATAATGTTTTGTTTTTCGCTCACAACTTGTTAGATAGTCGGACGTCATATATTACGACAAAATTTGAGGAGCGGCAAATTTTGTTAATGTAACAAAAGTTGTTCGGTTAAATCTTTTCAAAGCTGCTGAGTGATTGACTGCGAGTCTGATGTGCATATGACGTCACTTCCGCTCATGTCAAGGGTCACAGTTGTTTTCAGTCTGTTGTCGAAAGTTCGCGTTTCGTATTACGACACAGATGACGTCCGATCAAATAAAGTTCGATATGCTTTTTGCAAAAGCATAATTTGTTGGAAGTTTTTCTGATGCATGGATCTTGTAAAATGATCTTTCGCGAACATAACAGATGTGATAAATATAACTTTTCCTTGTTTTCTTTAACAAAACCACGCCGACAGAGACGGGCTCTGTGCCACTGTCCGCTTTTCGTGGTTGAATTTCAGCAGTAAAATCACACTTTATCGGACATATTTCCCAAACCGCTTCAAAATTTCTGCTGCTATTATTTCAACTATATCCTCGTTCATTTTCACACACATTCAACCCACACTAATGACAAAATATTTGTTTAAACATCTTTTATTCTCAGCACAACCAAGTCATATATATACAGCCGGCAATGTGGTTGGTGTCGCGGCCC
>JABMCL010002350.1:142500-147500 GCA_018857735.1 Alviniconcha marisindica | reverse complement strand
AACCAAAACCCATTCACAACCCCGCCAGCAGTGTGAGACCCTTGTTCTCGTGCATTTGACATCCACGCCACTCCATGCTCACACTGTCCCGCTAAACGGGTATTTAAACGGGTGGCTTATCGTCTTCTTCTTTTACTAATGGCAAAAGGTACACCGATGGAACACGACGAGACTGCCTGACGACACCCTGAATAATTCACAAGTGGTTGTCGTGACCTGCGCGGCGGTGTCAAAATACGTATATTATACGTGTGCTGTGTCAAAATACGTATATTATACGTGTGCGGTGTCAAATATATACGTATATTATACGTGTGCGGTGTCAAAATACGTATATTATACGTGTGCTGTGTCAAAATGTGTATATTATACGTGTGCGGTGTCAAATATATACCTATATTATACATGTGCGGTGTCAAATATATACGTATAATATCCGTGTGCGGTGTCAAAATACGTATATTATACGTGTGCGGTGTCAAAATATGTATATTATACGTGTGCGGTGTCAAAATACGTAAACTGTACCTGTGCGGTGTCAAAATACAATATAATATACGTGTGCGGTGTCAAAATACAATATATTATGTGTACTTATGTTTATGTACTGTGCGCTATTTTACTGGTCTCTTTTATGCAGTCGTAGGGCAAATTTCTGTGTTATTCATAGACAATAAAGATTCTGTATTCTGTATTCTGTATTCTGTATTCTGTAATTACCAAACTGTGAAGAAGTAGGTTGCGGTGGGAGGGATGGGGGGGGGGGGGGGGGGGGGGCATGGGGGGGGGGGGGGGGGGGGTGGGGGGGGGGGGGTGGGTGGTTTAGGGGGTGGGGGAGGGGAGGGGGGGGGGGGGGGGGGTCAGAAATTAAGGTGACTTGGTGGTCAACGCCGCTCTGGTTTTAAGGGCCGGGTTGGGCCAAAAAGGGGCGGTAAAATGGTGTTAGAAATGGGAGGAAGGATCGTTAGGCTTCGGGTTCGGCCCCTCTGCGGTTCGATTTTCCTCTTCAGTCAGAAGTTGTGGTTTATTCCTGTCTAAATTGTGACCCCCCCCCCCCTCCCCCCCCACCCACACCCACCCACCCACACGCACACTCCCTCTCTCGACATCTCTCTTTTTTCCCTCTCTCCTCTTTTCCGCCTCTCTCTCTCTCTCTCACACACACACACACACACACACACAAAACACACACAGAGCGTCAGACAGATTGGCAGGGCTGTGAAAAACAGTTTAGAAATAAGTATTAAACAGGTGCGTCTTGAGGGCGGCTTTGATAGAGGAGGTAGAATCAGAGTGGCGGAGTGTTTGAGGCAAATTGTTCCACACAATTGTTTCACGTGCTACTGCGAAAAAGAAAGCAAAATGGCTTAAGGATGTCAAATTTCTCACTTTTGTTGGTTGTTTTTAAGTGACATTTTGACAGTGAAAGGGCAAAAGCACAATGTATTCACGTTCACGTAAATATGGACAAACAAGATCGTTGCATGAGAATTAAGCTCTAAGCTTATAGAAAAACGCCTACAAGCATAATTAACTAAATTCATTTTGCAACAACGGCAATTTTTGTATTGAACAAGATAAGAAAACAGAAAATCAGACAAAAATCGAGAGAGAGAGAGAGAGAGAGAGAGAGAGAGAGAGAGAGAGAGAGAGAGAGAGAGAGAGAGAGAGAGAGAGAGAGAGAGAGACACAGACACAGACACAGACACAGAGACACAGAGAGACAGAGAGAGACAGAGACAGAGACAGAGACAGACAGAGACAGAGACAGAGAGAGAGACAAACACAGAGAGAGAGAGAGAGAGAGAGAGAGAGAGAGAGAGAGAGAGAGAGAGAGAGAGAGAGAGAGAGAGAGAGAGAGAGAGAGAGAGAAGATCATCAAAAGTAGAACAGACCGAAATACAGATCATCAAAAGCAGAACGGACCGAAATAAGATCACCAAAGTAGAACCGACCGAAAAACAGACTGTTCAAAGGCGAGCCCAGTTTTCACGGGACACTTAAATTTTTACAGAGTCAGCGTAGGTCTATTGCAATTCGCGGATCTACCTCGGCTGATATTTTCACGCAAAACTGTCTTTACCCTACAGTTAATGAAACTGTCGAAATATAAGTGGCGGTATGTATGTTTAACTAAAGAAAGAAGTTGACAAAGTCCACTGAAAGTATACGTACGAACCAATCACTAAAATGTGACAATCAAAATTCATCGACGGTTAAGTTCGAACCTGAAACTCACAATGTTCTTAAGTGTAGGACACAACAAACAAAAATCAATAAACAGATAAATAAATGAATAAATAAATAAATGAATAGGAGCAAGCTGAGCAAACACGTTAACAAGAGGTGAACAGACACCAAAATCATGTCGATGATAATTTCAAAGAAGAGCTGGGCGTTGCCGGCAGTTAAAATCTGCAGCGGACAGTGCTACTTTCGAGTCAACCTACCTCTTGCTAACCGCTTTTCCAATCCGCAGGCCTTCCCAAACTGAAGATCAGTCAGGTACCGATTTGGTGTACGGTTCTGGCAGAAAATCCCCCCAGGCGAAGAGAATGTTCAATAAAACGAACACGTTGCAGAAGAATGCGAAATAAAATTCGCCGTTGCTTCTTCTGCAGTCACAAGGTCAAGAAACTGCCTCCGCACAAACACACTACGCGAACAAACACACACACACACACACAAAGCCTTCCTACCTTGTCCCGTCAAAAGGAACAGGTACAACAGTGACACACGCCGAACCTGCGAGGCAATAGTAATAATCCAGCCGATCCGAGATCACGGCATAAATCAATGTCTCGGAAGGAAGGGTACAAGTCGAGGCTGACTTTTTTTCCACGTTGGTCTCGGCCGAGTCCGCGACACACTCGCTCTCGTGAAAAGAAGGGAGGGAGGGGAGGGAGGGAGTGAGGGGGGGGGGGGGGAGTGAGGGAGTGAAGCTTGAGCCAATGAAACGAGTTTCCCAAATCGCCGACTCGCTTCTCGTATAACCGACCCTCTGTGCGCGTCCACGTGACGGAGCGAGTGAGTGACAGAGGTGGTGGGCCTTGGCGACCGCAGGTTACGGCTCAGTCCTGTGCTGCTGAGCGATTCGGTCGACGAGAGAGAGAGGGGGGGGGGGGGGGGGGGGGGAGGGGTGGGGTGTGTGTGTGTGTGTGTGTGAGGGGGGGGGGGTGGGAGAGTGGGGGGGGGAGAGGGGGGGAGAGAGAGACGGGGGGAGAGGAGAGGGAGGGAGAGAGAGAGAGAGGGAGGGAGAGAGACGAGGAGAGAGAGAGAGAGGAGAGAGAGAGAGAGAGAGAGAGAGAGAGAGAGAGGAGAGAGAGAGAGAGAAGAGAGAGAATGAGTAGAATGAGAGGATGGGGAAGGGGGAGAGAGAAGAGGAGGGGAGGGGAAGAAGAGAGAGAGAGAGAGAGACGAGAGAGAGAGAGAGAGAGAGAGGAGAGAGAGAGAGAGAGACGAGAGAGAGAGAGAGAGAGAGAGAGACGGGATAGGAACGAGATAGAGAAGGAGAGAGAATGAGAGGGATGTGGAAGAGAGAGGGGGGGGGGGAGAAGGGAGAGAGAGGAGAGGGAGGGAGAAAAGAGAGAGAGGGAGAGGAGGGAGAAAGAGAAGAGAGAGTGGGGAGGAAGAGAGAGAAGAGAGAGAGGAGAGGGATGGGGATCGAGAGAGAGGGGGAGGGGGGGAGAGAGAAGCGGCGGCGGCGGTCCATAAAGTGACTGTCGACACTGACCTACCTAGGGCAGTTTGTTTACTGCGGTATTGTTGTGTGTGTGTGTGTGTGTGTGTGTGTGTGTGTGTGTGTGTGTGTGTGTGTGTGTGTGTGTGTGTGTGTGGTGTGTGTGTGGTGTGTGGTATGTATGTATGTGTGTGTGTGTGTGTGTGTGTGTGTGTGTGTGTGTGTGGAGTATGTGTGTGTGGAGTATGTGTGTGGATGTGTGCGTACGGTGTGTGTGTGTGTGTGTGCGTGTGTGTGTGCGTGCGGTGTGTGTGTGTGTGTGTGTGTGTGTGTGTGTGGTGTGTGTGTGTGTGTGTGTGTGTGTGTGTGTGTGTGTCCACTTGACGAAGTCCAGTAACTACTGACAAACTTACTTGCCTTGAACTGTAGTTGTAATCTCCCTTGCGCCGTGCGTTCATTCGCCTTCAGAGCCTGTGGAACTGGCCTCTCTGAGTGTCTGCAATACAATACAAGTAAGTAGGTAAGTAAGTAAGTTGGTGTTTTACGCCCAGTCAACCGGTGCGGTTATATCAGGGCGATACACATCTCATATTGTATATTTAATTTTTAATAATGTGTATGTCTTAAAATGGTCTATATACAGTTTTAAAACCATGCTTAAAAGGTGAAAACACACACACAACTAAAAACGATCTCAAATTTATTTTTTTCCAAAAATATTAATTTCTTTCAAAAAGTTAAAAACCTTTTCAGGTGAAATATCCTTAAACAACATGCGCAGTGATTTATCTGTAAAGTGTCTCTCTCTTATTTCAATAAAATCCGAACAAGTAAGTAGAATATGCTCTCCGGTTAAACGTTTATCACATCCGATGCACATTGGCGGTTCCTGATCCTTCAATAAAAAGGAATGAGTAAGAAAAGAATGGCCAATGTGTAATCGGGCCTTCACAGTTTCTTCTTTTCTGTTTGTCCGAGGACAAGATATACATTCTTTTAACACTGGGAATATCTTATATAATTTATTTTCCGGGAACTCGTCCCACTCAGACCGCCACAGTTCTAATATATATTTATTTGTGCGTTGTTTTAGGTCTGAGAATGGGATGAGCTCAACCGAGATGTCGCCATCAAGGGCATCCTTAGCTGCAGAATCTGCAGCCGAATTTCCCCTAATGCCAACATGGCCGGGAACCCAGATGAAAACAATCTCTCTCCCCTCTCTTTTCATTTCTGTACATAATTCTAAAATCTGAACTAAGACTGGATGATCATATTTTAGGTTTAATATTGATTCTAACGATGAATACAACTTTATTGT
>JABMCL010002350.1:127500-132500 GCA_018857735.1 Alviniconcha marisindica | reverse complement strand
CGACTTTCTGTGCTGACTCTTATTTCGGTATCCGTTCCACCCCCGTGTTACCGCAGTAGCACGTAAAGATCCTGCTCATTCTAGCCAAAAGTGCAGGTGGCAGGTTGGCAGCAACACGCATACACCTTACGTACGTGGCTTTGCATGAAGTGACATGGTGATGGTTGTATGGTGTAACAGAACTTGCGCCGAGACGGCTGCAGTTTCATGTGGCACCAGCCATGCCAGCGCTGTAAGTACGACACCACTTCGGTGGATATTCAAAAAACCGCGATATAAAGCAGTCACTCATGTAGAACCACACGCGAGCGCAGTGAGTCTGCTCAAGAGATATATAAGCGATCGTCAATCGTCAGTCAATATACATCTCACAGACTCCCATCGTCCCCACCCGTCCTAAGAAGGCCACGAAATATGTCAAGGGATTTGACAAAAAAACGCTGGCCCGCTTGACGTCAGCGAAAGTGGGTGGGTTGGCATCAACTATATAAAAAAACGCCTTCTTTCTGATCGATGTAGAGCCAAATGATGTAAGAGCTCGGTTAAATGTCTCGAGTCTAATTCACAGATCCGCGGTGGCTGACGTTGAGTGGTACTATTATAATAAAGTAATATTTAGCCAGTGATGAACATTGATGAACATCATTAATTTTCGCCCTTTCGTGCAGCTTGGAGTTTCTGTGGTGGTTGAATAGAAATGTTGTAGGGTTGAATAGGAATGCTGTGGGTTGAATAGGAATGTTGTGGGTTGAATAGGACCCGTCCTCTAAATAAGCCTTAAGTGATTTGTGGACGTTAAGCACGCCACGCGTTTGGCTTAATCTGCAAATAGGAAATGCTGTAGGGGTTTTTCAGTATCGTTTGGGCGCTGTATCGCTACTGTTTTATTCCTTCTTGTTAAGTTGTTGTTGTTGTTGTTGTTAGCCTGCTGCCGGGCGTTAAGCTTGTTTTGTGGGGCTTTTTTATTATATATTTATTGTTGTTGTTACTATTTTGGTGCTGTTTCTAAGTTTCTTTGTTTCTTGTTTTTGCTCGAAATACATTTGCACAATATGGTTCGTCGTTTTTGTTGTTTTGTTTCTAAAGTCGTCGAATGTTTTCTCTCTCCTTCCTTATTTCTTTCCCTCAGTTCTTATTTAGATTCCTTCACCCTCTTTCTTCTTCTTTTTTCTTCTTTTGTATTTTTGTTGTTGTTGTACTTCTTTCTTCTGCAGTCGTCGTTGTTGTCGAAGGTTTATTCTGCTTCTGGAACTGTTTTATGCATTCCTTGCAATGTGGATCGCAAGGTGCGATGTGATGTTGGGTGGGCAACAAGAAGGGCTTCTCTCTCTCTCTCTCTCTCTCTCTCTCTCTCTCTCTCTCTCTCTCTCTCTCTCACCTTCTCTCTCTCTCTCTCTCTGCTCTCTCTCTCTCTCTCTCTCTCTCTCTCTCTCTCTCTCTCTCTCTCTCTCATCTCTACTTTCTCTCTCTCTCTCTCTTCTCTCTCTCTCTCTCTCTCTCTCTCTCTCTCTCTCTTCTCACTCTCTTCTTCTCTCTCCTCACTCCTACTCTCTTTCTCTCTCTCTCTGCTTCTCTCTCTCTCTCTCTCCTCTCTCTCTCTCTCTCTCTCTCTCTCTCTCTCTCTCTCTCTCTCTCTCTCTTCTTCTTCTCTTCTTCTTTCAATTTCTTCCTTTCCTTCTTTCATTTTCTTTCTCTTCTTTCCTCTCTCTCTTTCTCCTCTTCTCACCTCTCTCTCTCTCTCTTCAGCTCTCTCTCTCTTCTCTCTCTCTCTCTCTCTCTCTCTCTCTCTCTCTCTCTCTCTCTCTCTCACTCCTCACTCTCTCTTCTGTTTTGTAAAAAAGGGGCATACCCCCCGAAAAATCGCACGTTTCGTATTGTTATATTCAATTCTTTTAGAAAAAAAAAGAGAGAGAAAAAACCCAGTTTATGTGGTTGAGTCAAAGGCTGAGACAACATGAACTCAAGGCTTGCTGATCGTAAGGCCAAAGTGGTCAAACATTTAGAGGACAACTGGTCAAGGCTTGTTGACTGTATGGCCAAAATGGTCAAACGCTGAGACAACATGAACCCAAGGCTTGCTGATCGTAAGGCCAAAGTGGTCAAACATTTAGAGAACAACTGGTCGGGCGCTTGTTGATCAGGCAGCCAAATGGTTTCAAACGCTGAGAGACATGAACTTCAAGGCTTGCTGATTTGTAGGCCAAAGGATAACTGTTAAAAACAGTAGATCTGGCACTTGTCGCTGTAAGACCAAAAGTGGGTCAAAAGATGCATGTGGCAGGACAAGAAGTCAGAATTTTGCTTATTCTTATAAGGTCAGCAGTTAAAAGATGTGTGTGTAGTAGTGCAAGTGTACGTGCTTTTCAGGCAGGTGCGTGCTTCAGCAAGCCAGGTGTTTGCAAGTGTGCGTGTGTGCGTGCAAGGTAAGTGTGCAGGTGTGTGTGCATGCGTGTGTGTGGTAAAAAGTGTGTGTGTGTGTGTGTGTGTGTGTGTGTGTGTGTGTGTGTGTGTGTGTGTGTGTGATAGAGAGAGAGTGAGTGAGAGAGAGGGGGAGAGAGAGAGGGGGAGAAAGAGCAGAGATAGAGAGAGATAGAGAGAGAGAGGGAGGAGAGGAGTGGAGAGGGAGAGGAGGAGAGAGAGAGAAGGTGGAGAGAGAGGGAGAGAGAGAGAGAGAGAGAGAGAGAGAGAGAGAGAGAGTATAGAGTATATAGAGAGAGAGAGAGAGAGAGAGAGAGAGAGAGAGAAAGCTTGGAAAAGCTTACAAGGTATTTATAGGACTTTGTGGAAGCGCCCTGGCCCAACGAGATGGACGCCAAAAAAATAGTCTATCATTATATTAATGATATATATATATGTATATAACTCATAGTTTCAGAGGCTTAGTCATTCCAGTTTCAAGACATTGCAGAGCATGCATTTCTACTCCCTGGGAAGAAAAAGACATTCGGACAAATGCTCCAAAATCGGCACCCTTAGCAGAGATACTGCACAAAAAATAATCTCCCCCCGCCCCCTCGTCCCAAAACAGGACCCACCAGCAACAGTGCGCAGGCCCAAAACACACCGACTTAACCCACGATGCTATCGTGCACCCCTTTGCGTGACCAGCTTCTCTGGTGACGTGTTTTTTGTTTGTTTGTTAGTATCCCGCTAATATTCGCTTCCAACTTTCTTGTAAACGAATGCCTTGCAAACTGATTAATCAGATCGTGTTGTTTTCTTTGTGGTGCACAAACAGATTATAAACTGGACAGCTAACTGATGCTTTTCTAAACGAAATATTAAAACGGCATTGTTTCCTTTCTCAGTAATCCTTACAAACTCACGCAAATTTTCCAAACGAAAGTGCTGTTAAATCCAAATAAAAATTGAACTAATCCCTTTAAATGTCCGTCTGATCTGACCTCAATCGAAAGATCCATTTTTGTTCTTCTTGCTCTTATTCTAGCCGTCTTTAACCCCTTCACTGCCACAGCCTGTAAGATTTCCCGGCTGAAAAGTACACTCATGCACGCCTGCAAACCAGTGTATTTTATGGTCCTATAACAGATTTACTTTCAATACTGGGCATTTTGATATAATCACATGGTTCAGGTACTGTGTGAGAGTCGAGGTGGCCGTCCTGAGCTGTCCGTCCTAACGAGCCTTCTGGTTTCCGTGGACGTAAAGATTTATTGCACCGTGCTTCGGCATTGGTCACAACTTGTCCGTAGTATGTCAACTGACATCTGAGGACATTAACCATCACTTCATCATCATCATCATTTTGATATAAATCTTTTCACGGGCTCATCCGAAAGGGAAGAAAGGCCTTAATGGTTTCAAATTGGCCACTTTTATTTATCGTTTTCAAAGCGACGGCGCGGCAAGTGTGGCAGGGAAAGGGTTAACGCACTGGCTGCCCCACGATACAGCCGAAACTGACGGGCAAGGGCGAGGGCAAGGGCAAGGTCGATATATTTAATCTCGCTACTCGAGAGTTATCGTCCCTTTCCCCCCCCCACGTCCGTGACTGTCGCTAGGTTTAATTTTCTAATGGCTGTTGCGAGAAATCACAGCGTGCCTGAGAGAAACACGATTAATCAGTCTGACAGAGTAAATAACCCCTCGAAGAAAGATTTTGTAGAAAATGGATTCCCCAGTGAGCGAAACAGGAAAGAGGAAGCAAGAAAAAGGCATTGTTTTCGAGGATTTTCAGTGAAAAGACGAGCAAGAACAATTGATCGTCAGCCAGACGAAGACTGGAAGCGTGTCAACATTTGAGGGAATCGTATTGTATTGTTGTTGATCAGTTTTATATAACGCTATTCTCGAGCTGATCCACTGCGCTCTCGTCGCACTTGTCAATTATGGCGCTCTAAAGAAAATCGGTTAATATTTTATGTCTGTCCATAGCAAGGTGATATTAGACCACGCACACGCACGCACGCACGCACGCACGCACGCTCGCTCGCACGCACGCACGCACGCACGCACGCACGCACGCACGCACGCACGCACTCACGCACGCACGCACGCACGCACGCACGCACGCACGCACGCACACAAACACAGAGAGAGAGAGAGAGAGAGAGAGAGAGAGAGAGAGAGAGAGAGAGAGAGAGAGAGAGAGAGAGAGAGAGAGAGAGATGATATATTAGGCAAAAACAACAACAACAACAAATTTATATATTAATGAGTAATACTAACTTACCCACAGGACTATGATTACACGTTTAACAACAGAAGTTATAGTTGACTCGAAAAAACGAACGCATGAACGCAACAGCAAAGACCCGAATATACTAAGGTAACTCTCCCCTGGAATGCGAGTCAATACAAGGTATATAAACTCCACCGAAGGCACATCGTCAACATGGTTCAGGAGCTGTGTGAGAGTCGAGGTGGACGTCCTGGACTGTCCGTCCTAACGAGCCTTCTGGTTTCCGTGGACGTAAAGATTTATTGCACCGTGCTTCGGCATTGGTCACAACTTGTCCCTAATATGTCAACTGACATCT
>JABMCL010002350.1:117500-120000 GCA_018857735.1 Alviniconcha marisindica | reverse complement strand
GTTCCTGTTTTTCTTCTCACTCTTTCAAGCATGTAGACTAAGTCGAGCACCGCTGGGATCGTAAGACTCCTCTGTACGTTAGTTCCTGTTTTCCTTCTCATCGTTCCAAGCATGCTGACTATGGACCATAAGGTCCTTCTGTACGTTAGTTCCTGTTTTCCTTCTCACCGTTCCAAGCATGCTGACTGACTGCTTGGACGATAAGATTCCTCTGTACGTTAATTCCTGCTTTTCCTTCTCACTCTTTCAAGCATGCTGACTGACTGCTGGAACCATAAGATTCCTCTGTACGTTATTTCCTGTTTTCCTTCTCACCGTTGCAAGCATGCTGACTGAGTGGACGATAAGATTCCTCTGTACGTTAATTCCTGTTTTCCTTCTCACTCTTTCAAGCATGCAGACAAAGTCGAGCACTGCTGGAACCGTAAGATTCCTCTGTACGTTATTTCCTGTTTTCCCTCTCACCGTTGCAAGCATGCTGACGGTGGTAATAGCAGTGGAGGGCTGTTGTGCATAAGATTTCCGATCTGTACTTTCCTGCTTTTCCTTCTCACTGTTCCAAACATGCAGACTAAGTGGAGCACTGCTGGAACCATAAGATTCCTCTGTACGTTATTCCTGTTTTCCTTCTCACCGTCCCAAGCATGCTGACTGACTGCTGGAACCATAAGATTCCTCTGTACGTTATTCCTGTTTTCTTCTCACCTCAAGATGTGACTAATGCTAGTTCCTCTGTACGTTATCCGTTTTCCTCTCATTCCAAGCATGCTGACGATCTGACCATAAGATTCCTCTGTACGTTAATTCCTGTTTTCCTTTCACCGTTCCAAGCATGCTGACTGACTGCTGGACATAAGATTCCTCTGTAGTTAATTCCTGCTTTTCCTTCTCACCTCAAGCATGGACTGACTGCTGGAACCATAAGTCTCTGTACTTAATTCTGTTTTCTTCTCAGTGAACTGCTGACGATAAGATTCTCTGTACGTTATTTCCGTTTTCCTTCTCACCTTGCATGGACTGACTGCTGGAACCGATTCCTCTGTACTTAATTCCTGCTTCCTCTACTCTTTCAAGCAGTGACAAGTCGAGCACGTGGAACCATAAGATCTCTGTAGTTATTTCTGTTTTCCTTCACGTTCAAGCATGCTGACTGACTGCTGGAACCGGAAGATTCCTCTGTACGTTATTTCCTGTTTTCCCTCACCGTTGCAAGCATGCTGACGGTGGTGATAGCAGTGGAGCGCTGTCTGGTGGTGATGATGCCGCTGAAGATCAAGTTGTGGGTGACGCCTGGGGCCATCAAAGTGACGACGGCCGTTGCGTGCATCATTCCGGCCGTCAGCCACATCCCAGTCTTCATGCGTGGAGAGGTAGGGTGCTGGAGCCAGCTGCTGTTGTAATTTTGGAGCCTGATAATGATCGAAGTAACAGATTGTTTTTGGCGCCCCATCCCTTAAGATTGAGCGCGAAGCGCTTACAAAGGCTTACAGATGCTTGACTTTCATTACATTTCCTCACACGCGCGACCGCACAGAAACTCGCACGTACGCACGCACGCACGCACGCCGAAGACACCGCGCCGCGCACACGCGCCTACACACAACAGAACCACAACACAACACACACACACACAAACACACACACACAGCCCGCCCACGCCGCCGCGCACCACACACAACCACCACAAAAAACGCACGCGCGCGCACCCACCACACACACCACACACACACACACACACACACACCACACACAACAACCAACACCCTACAACACCAAACACAACACACCATTCCAACAACACACACACACACACACACACACACACACAACACACACACACACCCACACCACAACCACCACACCACACACACACAAACAAAAAAAAAACAAAAAGCACATTCTAACCAACACAAACACACACACAACACACAAACTTACAGAGCACTCATACATCACCACACCACACCGCACACACAACCGCACGACGCACGCACGCACGCACGCACGCACGCACGAACAACCACACAACACCCCGCCCCCACACCACACACACACAAACACGCACGCATTCATACACACACACACACTACACCACACACGCACAACGCACACACCACCACACACACACACACACCACACACACACACACAACACACCCACAGCACGCACGCACGCACGCACGCACGCTGCGCGCGCACACGCACACGACACACACACACACACCACACACACAACACACACACACACAAAACACACGCATTCATACAACACACACACCACATCACACAAACACCAGCATTCACAACCACACACACACACACACACACACACACACACACACAACACACACACACACACACACACACACACACACACACACACACACACACACACACACACACACACACACCACACACACACACACACACACACACACACACATACACAAACGCACGCACACGCATGCACGATCACCGGGACGCATGCACGCACACATATA
>JABMCL010002350.1:100000-110000 GCA_018857735.1 Alviniconcha marisindica | reverse complement strand
AACATTATGTGTATCTCACAACATCAGGGCAAAATAACGCTATCCATGTCAGCACCATGTTTATTTCACACGACGAAACCATGTTTATCCGAACTTAGTAACACTTTGTATATATCTCACCCAGGCAACATTATGTGTATCTCACAACATCACGGCAAGACAACGCCATAATGGTTTATCTCACCATGGCAACATTATGTGTATCTCACAACATCACGGCAAAACAACGCCATAATGGTTTATCTCACCATGGCAACACTGTGTTTATCGCATCCTCTGGTGCATCCGTCCCCACAGCCTCAATCCCAGCAACAGTGGTTGTCGGCTATCTGTACGTGTGTCGTCGTATAGGTAAGTACATTTCTCTAGAGCTGTTCTGTTTTGTCAACTTCACCAGCAGTTGCACACTCCGAGCATCGCTTTCCGGCACCTTCCTCCAAACCCTGCCAGATTTGGTTACGCCACTGAAGGGGCACTCTTTATCTCCGCGCAGCTGTCCACCGACGCGGTCAGCGCCCTCCGAAAGGTTCGGGTACTAATAAGACTGTGGAAGCAACCTAGCGCCCAAGCACGCACGTAAACATGAGACGCATCCACCCCGGAGAAAAAAAAGAGTTCCGTCTCGATACAAACAATTTTGGTTTGATTTGAGCTGGCGTAAACAAAATGGTCAGTTATAAAACAAACGTCTGATATAATCTGAGTTGTTTGTAAAAAAACTTACTACTGTCTGAGCACCAACAAAAAACTGCTCGTTAGCTGACAGTTTTCTGGACCCTATGACGTAACTAAATACGGCAGGTGGTTGAAGGAAGGATGTCGTAAACCAGTGCTTGGAGTTTGCCTCGATCCCAGCAACAGTGGCTGTCGGCTATCTGTACGTGTGTCGTCGTATAGGTGAGCGCATTTCTCTAGAGCTGTTCTATTATGTCATCCTCACCAGCAGTTGTTCACTCATTCCTATATGTACGTACGTCTCGCGCAATGGCCCTTGCCACGTGCATGTTCTGTTTTTAGATCAGTGGCATACTGGAACAACAAGGGATGTAAACATGCCTACATAACGCCTTCTTGGTGGCTGTGTAGTACGTTTTGTTCTGTAAATGTATATTTGTATATATCTGTTATCCATTGTGTTATATTCGTTATATTGAATCAAAGAAAAAGTACATAACAAATTTCAGTAAAAAAACCCACTGGGTGTGTATCAAGATTTTGTATTTGCTTCGTCGTTATTAAAGTTCAATTTAGTTCAAGTGTGTGTGTGTGTGTGTGTGTGTGTGTGTGTGTGTGTGTGTGTGTGTGGTGTGTGGTGTGTGTGGTGTGTGTGTGTGTGTGTGTGTGTGTGTGTGTGTGTGTGTGTGTGTGTGTGTGTGTGTGTGTGTGTGTGTGTGTGTGTGTGTGTGTGTGTGTGTGTGTGTGTGGTGTGTGTGTGTGTGTGTGTGTGTGTGTGTGGTGGGCGCGGGTGGTGTGTGTGTGTGTGCGTGTGTGCGGGCGCTGTGCGTGAGGGGCGCGTGCGTGCGTGCGCGGCTGTGTGCGTGCGTGCGCTGTGCGTGCCGTGTGCGTGCGTGGTGTGTGTGTGGCGTGCGCGCGTGCGTGCGTGCTGCGTGGCGTGCGTGCGTGCGTGCGTGCGTGCGTGCGTGCGGTGCGTGCGTGTGTGCGTGCGTGTGTGTGTGTGTGTGTGTGTGTGTGGTGTGTGTGTGTGTGTGTGTGTGTGTGTGTGTGCCATGGGTGTGCTGTGTTTTAGTGTTATGTGCGCATGCATTGTGTGCTGTGTGTGCTGTGTGTGTGTGTGTGTGTGTGGTGTGTGCGTGCGTGCGTGCGTGCGTGCGTGCGTGCGTGCGTGCGTTGTGCGTGTATGTGTGTGTGTGTGGGGGGGATGTGTGCATGTGGGTGTGCACGCGCACGCGCCCTCGTGTACATGTGCGTGCATTTGTACGCGAGCACTCTCACTGTATATATGTATCTGGGTGTTTTTGTGTGCGTGAAGGATTTGTAAGTGGGGGGGAGGGGGGGGGGCGGAAGGGGGGTTGGACGGAGGGGGGGCGGGGCGGAGGCGGGGGGGGGGGGGGGGGGAGGCGGAGAAGGGATCTTTGCAGCGGAAATAAATTTAGAATTTCGATTCCTCTCCAGCCAACTTGACCTCATCCAATCACATTAGCCAAATCCTAGGCGTGGCAGCCTGAGTGAACACAAAACAAACACAAGAGAGAGCACCACGCGATTGGGTTTTCGACCGCAACAAAGCTTTCCTCGTCCTTTCTCGACGCCGGGTCCATCCTTAATTAACCAAAGTTCGTGATCGAAAAGTTGTCATTCCCCACATCGTTCGAACTAAGCTTTTGTACGCTGACTGGGTGCCATTTTTCCTGTGCAGAGATTATTAGACCCTGTAGTCATTACACGGCGAAAAGTTGTCCTTCCCCGAATTAAAGTAAACATGGTGCTTAACGTCCACAGAAACCGTACGGCTTATTAGGGACGGTTCCCCGAATCGTTTGAATTAAGCTTTGGTACGTTGAATGGGTGCGGTTCCCTGTGTATGTGCAGAGATTATTAGACCTTGCAGTCATTACCCGGCGAAAACTTGTCTTTGCCCAAATAGTTTAAGTTAAGATTTTGTAAGCCGACCGGGTGCCATTCCCTGTGCAGAGATTATCAGACTTTTTTTGTATAATACCGATATATTATCACTAATATTGTCAAATCGATTGTTCATAGTCCTGTGGGAAAATTAGTATAAATAATAATTATATGCTGTTTTTTTGTGTTTTTTTTTTGGGGGGGTCTAATATCACCTCGATGTGAACAGACATAAAATAAAATACTGATTGATTATCAGACTTGTAGTCTTTCTCTGTCCGGCTTGTTCGAGAGCAGGAAAAGTTTCTGTGGTATTTCGATTGTGACTCAATTTAAAGGTCAAGACACACGATGGTTTGAAAAGAAAGATCATTTTAATGAGACAACAAGCACCCCTGGGGTGTATGGACAAAGCATACATCACCTTCACATAATATTTATTAAAAAATATACATTCTTTACAAGCAAATGCATAAATACTAATGATACATTGCAACAGCACTTCACACATTACACAAGAACGAGATTTCAAGATTAAAATCTCATCAGATTAAATTCAAACACGAGTCATTACTGTTGTGAAAAGCGGAGGAATACAGAGAAACGATTGTTGTTGTCGTTGGTGGTGGTGGTGGTTTTGTTGTTCTTGTTGTTGCTGTTGTTCTTTTTGTTGTTCTGTTGTTGTGTTTTGTTGTTCTTCTTTTGTTTTGTTTCGTTTTTTGTTTGTGTAGTGAATGAGTGAGTGTGTGTGTGTGTGTGTGTGTGTGTGTGTGTGTGTGTGTGTGTGTGTGTGTGTGTGTGTGTGTGTGTGGTGTGTGTGGTGTGTGTGTGTGTGTGTGTGTGTGTGTGTGTTGTGTGTGTGTGTGTGTGTGTGTGTGTGTGTGTGTGTGTGTGTGTGTGTGTGTGTGTGTGTGTGTGTGTGTGTGTGTGTGAGAGAGAGAGAGAGAGAGAGAAGAGAGAGAGAAGAGAGCGCGCGCGTGTGTGTGTGTGTGTGTGTGTGTGTGTGTGTGTGTGTGTGTGTGTGTGTGTGTGTGTGTGTGTGTGTGTGTGTGTGTGTGTGTTGTTGTTGTTGTTGTTGTTGTTGTTGTTGTTGTTGTCGTTGTTGTTGTTGTTGATGATGATGATGTTGATGTTTTTAATGTTTAGTTTTGATTTTGGTTTAGTTTTTTCGTGTGGTTTTGTTATTGTTGTTTTGTTTTTTGGTTGTTGTTCGTTTTGTTTGTTTGTTTTGTTTTTTGGTTGAAATGAAAACAAATCCATGGAAAGTAAAAAGCAGAAGAGGAAAAAGCTGGCTTGTGACGTAATGTACACTGTTGTGCTGTCTTCGGGACGCCACACACTAGACACACACACTACCAGACACGAATGGCGGCACTTATGTTTCGTCACTTTCAGGCGATGACTTTTTAAACAAGCAAGTGAGCAACTGGATCTTAATGTTCTGCTAACAGCACCGGACACATCAGGACGAAGTAAGTAGAAGTAAGTAAGTAAGTAAGTAAGTAAGTAAGTAAGTAAGTAAGTAAGTAAGTAAGTAAGTAAGTAAGTAAGTAAGTAAGTAAGTAAGTAAGTAAGTAAGTAAGTAAGTAAGTAAGTAATTTTTGTTTTTACGCCCAGTCGACTAGGACGGTTGTATCAGAGCGATATCAGGAGGAAACCCAACCGTAATAATAATAATTAATAATAATGGAAAAATCTGTAAAGCGCCCAGTCGGCGGCTCAAAGCGCTAATCAAACATAGCCCACATAATGTACATCGAGGTGGAAGACGTTGTCCGCAATATTTAACAAAAGCTGACACATACTGCACATATCAACAAAGGTTCAAGCATAACTATGTGCAATATAGACACACACTCACTCACTCACTCTCACACACACACACGCGCGCGCACGCACGCACGCACGCACACACGCACACACACACACACACACACACATGCACGCACGCACGCACGCACAGACACACACAACACACACACGACACACACACACACACACACACACGCACGCACGCACGCACGCACGCACGCACACGCACGCACGCACGCACCACAACACACACACACACACACACACACACACACACACGCACGCACGCACGCACGCACGCACGCACCACACGCACGCACGCACGCACGCGCGCATATTGTACAGACTGACAAGGGTGGATGACACTGTTGTTTAACTGAAATATACTGAGCAGAGAAATGTCTTGAGTTTGCCTTTGAAGGAAGAGAGAGAGCAGGCAGAGTGCCTGATGTCTTGAGGGAGATTGTTCCACACTGGAGGGCCGAAGTGTGAGAAAGTGTGAATATATTTTTAAAAAAATTGTGCAATGAGTTCTGCGGGCAAAACGTTGGAGTAAATTGACTTTTAAAATCTGATGAGAGTGTGTGTGCGCTTTTTGGTATTGTTGTTGTCGTTGTTATCGTTGTTGTTGTCGTTGCTGTTGTTGTCGTTGCTGCTGTTGTTGTTGTTGTTGTAGTCGCTGTTGTTGTTGTTTTATTCCACCGACAGGATCCGTGGTACCTCTTCCCTTGGCATCCCCTTTAATCTTAACCCTTTTCCTGCCAAAGACTTTGTGCCTTTGGTTCTGACTCCTTTTAATGGAACTCTCCTTCGCAGGCTAAACTTCTCACGTGCTTGGAGCAGGTTAAAAGAACAGGGTCCGCAGTAACAGTTTTGTGATTGAACGTGCCGTTGATTCTATATCGATGCAGTAAGGTGACCTTTTTGGACACCATAACTAACTCTTGTCTCACGAGCTGATTACGGCGACGTGCGCTTTTTTCTTTTCTTTTCCACGCTTCATTTTGACGTCACCAGAATGTCTTTGACGTCACGGATAGAACACCTCAGAAGCTCTCAGTCTCGCGTGCAGGTCACTGAAGAAATGCATGTGGATTGCAATCATTAATTTTTGGTTACCGACTGGTTTTATCTCTGTGGAGTGAACTTTTGATGACGTATTGCAGTGTTCTAGAAAAAAAAAATGTAAGGCCACGAGATATGGTGCGATCTGTTGGGTTTTACCCCTCAATCTATTTTTAACTTATGATTGTTGTTGTTGTTGTTGTTGTTGTTTGTGTGTGTGTGTGTGTGTGTGTGTGTGTGTGTGTGTGTGTGTGTGTGTGTGTGTGTGGTGTGTGTGTGTGTGTGTGTGTTTTGTTGTGTGTGTGTGTGTGTGTGTGTGTGTGTGTGTGTGTATGTGTGTGTGTGTTGTTGTTTGTGGGGAAGGTGGGAGGGGGGCATAAAATTAGCCGGCAGATAAACAAAATAGCAAAAGACAAATCATGACTAAAATAACACCAAAACAATTATTTAAAAAATAGGTGTTTTGTTGTTGTTGTTGTTGCTGCTGCTGCTGCTGCTGCTGCTGCTGCTGCTGCTGCTGCTAATGTTGTTGTTGTTGTTGTTGTTGTTGTTTTAGCCAAACCTGTGAAGGCTAGTTCCTTTGAGAGAACTGTTTCAAAAAGGAATTTAGCGAGCCCGGAATGTTCATTCATAGTCGTTCGCTCCACATAAGAATGCACAAAAAGTCTTAATTCGAACACGATGTCGTGTGACGTCAAACAGTCAAATGGGAAGCGCTCTTCCTAAGATGTTACATGATGTCCTAAGAACAGGTAAAGGGTTAATGTTCGTGAGTCCTTATCGTTGGCTTTGACGATAAGTGAGCGAGCGACGTATACGTATCCAGACGGATTTTAAACATTGCTGTAAATGTTCTCCGTATCCAAGTCGGTCTGATCCATTTCCTTCTTCTCGGTTGGCGCAGGCTGGATCTCCTCGCCGTCCACACTCCCGCCCGTATTTACATCTGCCGTGGGATCGCTAACACGACCGCTAGCGGCGCTGGCATTTCCCACGGCTGTGTGGATGTTCCCGTACATGTGTTTCGCCCGTCGTGGGCGCTTTCACAGCAGCGGTCCTGTCGAGATCTGTGTCCTCGGTGGCCATCGTTGTTGGCAGAGTCTTTGTGTGAGTGTCATCATTGTCCGTACTGTCTGACCCCCCTTTAGTTGCATCTTTGGAAACGAAGTCCAAGTTCCCGTAGGCGTTTTCTGCTCCGCTGGGGTCTGTTCCCGATTGTGTTGCATCGTTCAGCAAGGAGTCCAAATTCCCGTAGGCGTTTCCAATTCCCGTGGAGTCCGTTCCCGCATTTGTTTTATTGTTGAGGGCAGAGTCGACGTTCCCGTAGACGTTTTCATCTTTCGCTGAATCGTTTCCGCCACTTTCTACGTCGTTGTTGATCTTGGTGTCGAGGTTCCCGTAGAGGTTTTTCTGTGCGGGATCGTGTGTCATGTAGTCATCTTCCTTAGCTGGATCGTGCGTCAAGTAGACGTTTTCATCTGGGTCGGTGATGTTTCGTTCCACGTTGATCTGGTGCTGTGCGCATGCGTACAGGAAGTGGTATTGCTCCTGTAACAGAAGGGAAAACCCAGGTGACCGCAAATGTGTTCGTGACGTGACACTGTCTTCCTGTGTCCCATAATTTATACCGACTTTCATTCTGAACCTTGCGTGTGTTTTGATGGTATTTTTGATGTTTTATCTTGAACCAACTGGATTTTTCATCGTTCAACTTTTGTTTAACTGTTGTTTTGTCACCTTGAAAAGGGGGCTTACCCCCAAATTTTGCACGTTTTGCAATTGATTAAATTAGCATTCCTTTTAACCTTTCACGTGTTTGGATCACGACTGGGCTATTTGCCAGCTAATACTTTTGTACGTCCACGGTAAAGTTCATACTCTTGATGCAACGAGTTGAATGAAAGTGAATTATGTCTGGAGCTCTCAATGCGATTTAAAAATAAAAAATAAAAAATGAACCAGTTCTGATCTCTCCCCCCCCCCCTCTCTCTCTCTCTCTCTCTCTCTCTCCCTGTCTTTGTGTGTCTGCTTTCTTGACAGCCTAGCATCTGTTTCTTTTTGCCCGTCTGTCTTATAATTCTTTTATAATTATTTGTAATTCTGTACACATTTCTACACTTAAGTGCTATGTATAGTTGCATTTTTGGGAAGGGGTGGGTGGCTAGGGGCTGTTTTGTACTCTATTGGTATGAGTGTCCGTTGGTAGTTTCTAGCTGGCGAGAGCTTACCTGTATAAGCCTTCGGCTGTCCTCTCTCTTCAAAAGTTGTGGTCTGTGGACGCTGTCTTGTGACTTTGTCCCTCGCAATTAACGAAGCATTAAAATGGCTCTCATCGCTGCCCATCTTAATGCGGGCGTCATTCTGGTGGTGACAGTGTAGCGGTAGGTATAATTATAATCTCCCTTTTCTAGCCAACCTCCATACCACCTCCCCTCCCCCCCCCCCCCCCCCCCCCCCTTCTCCCCGTCCCTAATAAGCTTTCTTGTTTCTGTGGACGTTAAGCACGATGTTTACTTTAGCTATAAAAGGAACTCACGGAAGCCGAGATCCCAGGAGACGGGGGGGGGGATGGGGGGGGGCCAAATATGACTGGGGGGGGGGGAGGGAGGGCACTATGACTGGGGGGAGGGGGGCACTATGACTAACGCTACACTGTCACCGCCAGAATTATTTCTGCACTCAGATGGGCAGCGACGAGGGCCATTTTGATGTGTCATTAACTGTACAGGACACAAGACAGCGTCCATAAACCGCAACTCTGGAAGAGAGAGTAGAGCCTAAGCGGGGAATCGAACCGACGTTGTCTGCTTACTAGCCTAACGGTTCATTATTGTGAATTCGCTGCTTCTTAATCTGGCTTTACGTCGCTTTCATTTGCGTGCTACTGACGGATATTGTGAATTCATTAACACCCCCACCCCCACCACCACCACCATCACCACCACCTCCACCCCCACCACCACCACCATCACCACCACCTCCACCACCACCACCACAACCACCACCACCATCACCAACACCTCCACCACCACCACCATCACCATCACCTCCACCCCCACTACCCCACCACCACCTCCACCCCCACCACCACCACCATCACCACCACCTCCACCACCCCATGGTTGAGTGTTGCTTAACATTCACAGAAACCGTAGGTTTATTAGGGACGGGAGCCCAGGACGTCCACCTCGACTTTCACACAGCTCCTGGGCTCTGAACCACAACCCCAGTAAGTAAGTAAGTAAACATGGTGCTTAACGTCCACAGAAACCACGAGGCTTATTAGGGACGGGGAGAAGGGGGAAGGGGGTATGGAGGTGGGGGGGGGGGGGGGGGGGGAAGGGAGATTATATACCTATCGCTACACTGTCACCACCAGAATGACTTCTGCATTAAGGTGGGCAGCGATGAGACCATTTTAATGTTTCCGTAGGGAGTGATGGACAAAGTCACAAGACGGTGTCCACAGACCACAACCTTTTTGAAGAGAAAGGAAAGCCGAGGCGGTATCGAACCGAGGTCCTTCCGCTTCAGTACCAGCCTAACGCCTTACCGCTAGGCCCAAAGCGGCTCTCAAACCACCACCCCCCACCTCCACCCGCGCTGTTTATATCCCAGTTCACTCTTTAATGCGGCTCACCACATTCACAATGTTCTCTCGCCGGGGAACGCGCATGTGCGCTGTGACGTAGTTGACGGCCACGTGACCCTCCACGCGCATGCGCTCCAACACAGCAGCAGCAATGCAGAAGAGCCCGCTCCTTGTGTAGCCGTCCCTGGGATTGGAAATGTTCAAATCAGTTCAGCTCCACCACCTTCTTGACTACGGTCCGTCATGCTGCTTCTGTTAGTTCTTTTAAATCTTTCTAGAAAGTGCCTTGAGGTGTGTGTGTGTGTGGGGGGGGGGGGGGTGGGTTTTTGGGGTGTGTGTGTGTGTGTGTGTTTGTGAATGTATGGCGTGCGTGCGTGCGTGGTGCGTGCGTGCGTGGTGTGGTTGTGTGTGGTGTGTATGTGTGGGGATTTATTTTAATCTTGAATACTGTTTGTGTGGATCTGCATTTGAATCATTCTGAAATATATATATTAAAAAACACTCGCGTGCACACACCCCTGCCCCCCCCCCCCCCCCACACACACACACACCGCCACCACCACACAACACACCACCCCAACCGCCCCCCACCCACACCCACACCCCACACACCACACACACACAAACACCCACACAACAACAACACACACAACACCACACACACACACACACACACGCCACACACTCACACACCCACAACCCCAACACACAAACCACACACACACACACGCAAAACACACAAACACACACACCCCACACCTCACTCACACACCAAAAACACACCACACACCACAAAAACACACACACACCCCACACACACCCACACAAAACAACACACACACTCACACACACACAAACACACACCCCCACACACACTCACTCACCCCAAAACCACACACCACACACCACACACACACACACAAACACACCCCCACAAAACACCATCAC
>JABMCL010002350.1:87500-90000 GCA_018857735.1 Alviniconcha marisindica | reverse complement strand
CTAAAAAACACACGACAACGTCACTGTGGCGAACAGAGGAGGGACTGAACACACGACAACGTCACGGTGACAAACAAAGGGGGGACTGAACACACGACAACGTCACTGTGACAAAAGAGCTCGAGGGCTAACGATCACACGACAACGTCCGGTGAAAAAAGGACCGCTGAACAACGACTGATCGTCACGGTGACCCACCAGGGGGATTTTGACGGAACACACAGACAAGGGGACGGTGCGAATGAGGAGGGACTGATACACACGACCGTCCCCGGTGAAAAAAAGAAAAGAGTGATGATTCACAAATGCCTAGCGTTTTACGCTGACCAGGGAGGGACTGAACACACGACAACGTCACGGTGACAAACAGAGGAGGGACTAAACACACGACAACGTCACTGTGACAAACAGAGGAGGGACTGAACACACGACAACGTCACTGTGACAAACAGAGGAGGGACTGAACACACGACAACGTCACGGTGACAAACAGAGGAGGGACTAAACACACGACAACGTCACGGTGACAAACAGAGGAGGGACTAAACACACGACAACGTCACGGTGACAAACAGAGGAGGGACTGAACACACGACAACGTCACGGTGACAAACAGAGGAGGGACTGAACACACGACAACGTCACGGTGACAAACAGAGGAGGGACTGAACACACGACAACGTCACGGTGACAAACAGAGGAGGGACTGAACACACGACAACGTCACTGTGACAAACAGAGGAGGGACTAAACAAACACACGACAACGTCACGTGTGACAAACAGAGGAGGGACTAAACACACGACAACGTCACTGTGACAAACAGAGGAGGGACTAAACACACGACAACGTCACGGTGACAAACAGAGGAGGGACTGAACACACGACAACGTCACGGTGACAAACAGAGGAGGGACTGAACACACGACAACGTCACTGTGCGAACAGAGAAGGGACTAAACAAACACACGACAACGTCACTGTGGCGAACACAGGAGGGACTGAACACACGACAACGTCACGGTGACAAACAGAGGAGGGACTAAACACACGACAACGTCACGGTGACAAACAGAGGAGGGACTAAACACACGACAACGTCACGGTGACAAACAGAGGAGGGACTAAACACAAACACCGACAACGTCACTGTGGCGAACAGTCCAAAACACACGACTTCAATGTGACGAAAACAGAAAGGACCAAACACACAACGTCACTGTAGCGGGGAAGAGGCAGGAGGAATAATAAACACACAACTTCACTGTGGCGGGAGGGAGGGGGAGGGGGGAGGCGGTGGGCGATGGGCAACTAAACTACACGATTGCTTCATTCTTAACGTCAGCTAACATCGCCGCAGCTTAAAAAATGGTCCCTACCTGCAGTGCACAATGACTGGTCCCTCGTCGTCAGACGCCCCCTGGCGGACCTTTTGCCGGAAGTCCAGCAGAGACCAAGGGGAGGCTGGTGCGAAGTTGTCAGGCCACGCTGTGTAGTGATACATTGTCACCGACCGCCTCTCTCCACGCTGAAAAGAAAAGAAAAAAGTGCATGTATTCACAACTTTCCTAGCTGTTCTTTCGCTAGTACCAGGAGGCTGCCATAACTGTTACTAAAATTAGAACATAAGAGCGCAATTTCCGGTTCGAAAGGGAAAATGGCAAAATATAAGTAAACATGGTGCTTAACGTCCACAGAAACCATAAGGCTTATTAGGGACGGGGCAAAACTGTAACTGCAGCCAAAAGTAAAACAAACAAAAAGACGAAACATATTTTCAGTACCAACTAATCTGCGAAGTGGTTGACCAAGACGTCATCAACACACTTTGCTTACCCTTTCAAAGGTGAGATGACGTATACAGTAGTCTGCGAAGGCATCGGTGACGTCAAGCAGGACGCTGATGTCCCCTGACGTCAGCAACGCTTGCTCGTCCGGCCAGTACTGCTGGCACTTGTACTGAAAGGAAGCATTTACACCACGGATAAATTCCGTAGTGTCATTACAGAAGCTACTTTATCATCGCTTTCATTAATAGACGATCTTCGGAAATCCAGGGGACTGCACTCGGTAAGTGCCTACAGGCATGGCCTGTATATATAGGTCCAGGCCTGCGGGTGTAGCGCAGAGTAGGCACGCTTTTGTTGGGGGTACAGTGAGCACGTGGGCAAGATGGCGGATACCCGTAAACAAAGGCAGAAAAGGCATCAGAAACGCCGATAAAGCGCTCATTGTTCGTGGGGAACATGCAGATCGGATAGTAGGTTCCCTAGCTGGTAGTCTAGTATAAATTATAAAGGTCCATGCCTGAAGATCTAAAACTGTTGCAGATCGGCTCTTCTCAGCTGCCGCCTCCATTCAGGGGACTTCACTCTCCCGGAGTAAGAAAACACTGTCAAATTATCTTTGCCTGTTATTTCCGGAAATCGTCTATTGCATGGTACTGACACCGATTTCGTAGTCTCGGGGAGCAGAACTGTTCTTAGCCAACTGCAATGGC
>JABMCL010002350.1:70000-75000 GCA_018857735.1 Alviniconcha marisindica | reverse complement strand
AGTGAGACACAGAATTTCTTCTGTTGAGTCAGTACAGATGAGTATAAGTGTGCGTGAGTCAGTCAGCTCTGAGTAGTGGTCAGTTAGTCGATTTAAATCAAGTACGAGGTTAGTGTGGGTGAGTGACTGACTGAGTGGGCGAGTTAATGGGCGAGTTCATAAGTAAGAGAGTTAGTAAGTGGGTGAGTGACTGACTGAGTGGGCGAGTTAATGGGCGAGTTCATAAGTAAGAGAGTTAGTAAGTGGGTGAGTGACTGACTGAGTGGGCGAGTTAATGGGCGAGTTAATAAGTAAGAGAGTTAGTAAGTGGGTGAGTGACTGACTGAGTGGGCGAGTTAATGGGCGAGTTCATAAGTAAGAGAGTTAGTAAGTGGGTGAGTGACTGACTGAGTGGGCGAGTTAATGGGCGAGTTAATAAGTAAGAGAGTTAGTAAGTGGGTGAGTGACTGACTGAGTGGGCGAGTTAATGGGCGAGTTAATAAGTAAGAGAGTTAGTAAGTGGGTGAGTGACTGACTGAGTGGGCGAGTTAATGGGCGAGTTAATAAGTAAGAGAGTTAGTAAGTGGGTGAGTGACTGACTGAGTGGGCGAGTTAATGGGCGAGTCCATAAGTAAGAGAGTTAGTAAGTGGGTGAGTTAGTCAGTCACTCGGTCGGTCCAGTGGTCAGCTGGTCAGTCGGTCAGTCAGTTAACAGCCAGCCTGTCATTCCGTCAGTCAGTCAGTTAGTTAACCAGTACACAAGCGGTTGTGGAGGTCAGAGTTAGCAGGTCGTCTTTAAAGGTGTGGCTCTGTTGATGTGTGTCAGTCGTGGAGTACATGTTCGTTTTTTTCTTTTCTGCAAGCATTGGTCTGTCTGTCTGTATTCGCCGTCTGACTGTCTATATGAGCCGTATGTCCGTCAGTCTGTCTGTCTGCGTGCGCCGTCTGTCTGCTGTCTGACTGTCTTTGTCTGTCTGACTGTCTGCAAGCGTCTACATCCGCTGTCTGTCCGACTGTCTGTCTGTCTGACTGTCTACAAGTGTCTACATGCGCTGTCTGTCCGATTGTCTGTCTGTCTGACTGTATACAAGTGTCTGCATGCGCTGTCTGTCCGACTGTCTGTCTGTCTGACTGTCTGCAAGCGTCTACATGCGCTGTCTGTCCGACTGTCTGACTGTCTGCAAGCGTCTACATGCGCTGTCTGTCCGACTGTCTGACTGTCTACAAGCGTCTACATGCGCTGTCTGTCCGACTGTCTGTCTGTCTGACTGTCTGCAAGCGTCTACATGCGCTGTCTGTCCGACTGTCTGTCTGTCTGACTGTCTGCAAGCGTCTACATGCGCTGTCTGTCCGACTGTCTGACTGTCTGACTGTCTACAAGCGTCTACATGCGCTGTCTGTCCGACTGTCTGACTGTCTGCAAGCGTCTACATGCGCTGTCTGTCCGACTGTTTCTGACTGTCTACAAGCGTCTACATGCGCTGTCTGTCCGACTGTCTGTCTGTCTGACTGTCTCAAGTGTCTACATGCGCTGTCTATCCGACTGTCTGTCTGTCTGACTGTCTGCAAGGTCTACATGCGCTGTCTATCCGATGTCTGTCTGTCTGACTGTCTGCAAGCTCTACATGCGCTGTCTGTCCGATGCTGTCTGACTGTCTACAAGTGTCTACATGCGCTGTCTGTCCGACTGTCTGTCTGTCTGACTGTCTACAAGCGTCTACATGCGCTGTCTGTCCGACTGTCTGTCTGTCTGACTGTCTGCAAGCGTCTACATGCGCTGTCTGTCCGACTGTCTGTCTGTCTGACTGTCTGCAAGTGTCTACATGCGCTGTCTATCCGACTGTCTGACTGTCTGACTGTCTGCAAGTGTCTACATGCGCTGTCTGTCCGACTGTCTGACTGTCTGCAAGCGTCTACATGCGCTGTCTATCCGACTGTCTGTCTGTCTGTCCGACTGTCTGCAAGCGTCTACATGCGCTGCCTATCCGACTGTCTGTCTGTCTGACTGTCTGCAAGCGTCTACATGCGCTGTCTGTCCGACTGTCTGACTGTCTACAAGCGTCTACATGCCTGTCTGTCCGACTGTCTGTCTGTCTGACTGTCTGCAAGTGTCTACATGCGCTGTCTGTCCGACTGTCTGTCTGTCTGACTGTCTGCAAGCGTCTACATGCGCTGTCTGTCCGACTGTCTGTCTGTCTGACTGTCTGCAAGCGTCTACATGCGCTGTCTGTCCGACTGTCTGTCTGACTGTCTGCAAGTGTCTACATGCGCTGTCTGTCCGACTGTCTGTCTGTCTGACTGTCTACAAGCGTCTATCATGTCTGTCTGTCCGACTGTCTGCAAACGTCTACATGCGCTGTCTGTCCGACTGTCTGTCTGTCCGACTGTCTGTCTGTCCGACTGTCTGTCTGTCTGACTGTCTGCAAGTGTCTACATGCGCTGTCTGTCCGACTGTCTGTCTGTCCGACTGTCTGTCTGTCCGACTGTCTGTCTGTCTGACTGTCTGCAAGCGTCTACATGCGCTGTCTGTCCGACTGTCTGTCTGTCTGACTGTCTGCAAGCGTCTACATGCGCTGTCTGTCCGACTGTCTGTCTGTCTGACTGTCTAGGTCTACATGCGCTGTCTGTCCGACTGTCGCTGACTGTCTGTCCGACTGTCTGTCTGTCTGTCTGACTGTCTGCAAGTGTCTACATGCGCTGTCTGTCCGACTGTCTGTCTGTCTGACTGTCTGCAAGCGTCTACATGCGCTGTCTGTCCGACTGTCTGTCTGTCTGACTGTCTGCAAGCGTCTACATGCGCTGTCTGTCCGACTGTCTGTCTGCTACTGTCTGCAAGCGTCTACATGCGCTCTGTCCGTGTACCTGGAACGATGTCCCCCATGCCCTGACGACTGTCCGCAGGAGGACATTACCATGCGCTGCCCACCACCACCCAGTTCTGTCTTTTCCCGACTAGGGGCAATTCTACGTCATCAGCTTCACGTCCACTTTGTCTGTCGACTGTCTGCAAGGACAACAATCAACTAACTGAACCGACTTTTTCTGTTTTGTATGATCTGTCTGTCATGTTCACATCCGTGTCTGTCGGCGACAAGGTGTGATGGCTGTGGTGACGGGGGTCTGCAAGGGGGTCGGTGGAAACATAAAAGCGCTGTAGTCGACATGGTCTGTCTGTTAAGACTGGTCTGAAAAAGTGTCTACATGCGGTCCTGTCCGACTGTCTGTCGTCTGACTGTCTGCAAACGTCTACATGCGCTGTCTGTCAGACTGTCAGTCTGTCCGTACTGTCTGCAAGTCGTCTACATGCGGTTGTGGCTGTCAGCAGCAATCGCTGTTATCGACTGTCTTGTCTGACTGTCTGCAAGAGTCTACATGCGCTGTCTGTCCGACTGTCTGACTGTCTGCAACGTTACATGCTAGTGTCTAGTCTGCGTCTGTCTGTCCTCTGTCTGTCTTGTCTGTCTGACTGTCTGCAAGGTCTCATCGCTGTCTCTCCGTCTGTCTGTCTGTCTGTCTTCTGTCTGTCTCATCGTCTCTGTCTGTCTGTCTGTCTGTCTGCAAGTGTCTACATGCGCTGTCTGTCCTGTCTGTCTGTCTGTCTGATCTGTCTGTCATTAGTGTCTACATCGCGTCTGTCTGTCCGTCTGTCTCTGTCTCAGTCTACATGTCTGTCTGTCCGACTGTCTGTCTGTCCTGACTGTCTGCAAGTGTCTACATGCGCTGTCTGTCCGACTGTCTTCTGTCTGACTGTCTGCAAGTGTCTACATGCGCTGTCTGTCCGACCCGTCTGTCTGTCTGACTGTCTGCAAGTGTCTACATGCGCTGTCTGTCCGACTGTCTGTCTGTCTGACTGTCTGCAAGTGTCTACATGCGCTGTCTGTCCGACTGTCTGTCTGTCTGACTGTCTGTCTGTCCGACTGTCTGTCTGTCTGTCTGACTGTCTGCAAGTGTCTACATGCGCTGTCTGTCCGACTGTCTGTCTGTCTGACTGTCTGCAAGCGTCTACATGCGCTGTCTGTCCGACTGTCTGTCTGTCTGACTGTCTGCATGTCCGCCCGTCTGTACTGTCTGTCTGCTGCGTTTCGGGCTACATGCGCTGTCTGTCCGACTGTCTGTCTGTCTGACGTCTGCAAGCTGTCAATGCGCTGTCCCCGTCCCTGTCTGTCTGTCTGACTGTCTGCAAGGTCTACATGCGCTGTCTGTCCGACTGTCTGTCTGTCTGACTGTCTGCAAGTGTCTACATGCGCTGTCTGTCCGACTGTCTGTCTTCACGTTCGTGCACATCTGTCTGTCGAGTCTGTCTGTCTGGGGGCTACGCTTCCGTCGTCCGACTGTCTGTCTGTCTGACTGTCTGCAAGGGGTTGGTCTAACGTCACTCCGTTTTCCCACTGTCTGTCTGTCTGACTGTCTGCAAGGTCTACATGCGCTGTCTGTGACTGTCCCGTCTTCCGACTGTCTGCTGTCACTGGCCCGTCTGTCCGATGCCCGTCTGTACTGTCTCAAGCGTCTACTGCGCTGTCTGTCCGACTAGTACCTGGAACGATGTCGCCTCATCAGAAGCCCGACCGACGACCGCCTCGCAGTGAGACACCCTTTCCCCGATGCGTCTTTCCCCCCCACCTTCTGTCTTTGCCTTCTTCCAGGCGTCAAATTCTAACGTCTCAGGGTTCCGTCCACATTAAATTTTCGTTCAGAAGGATGAGAAGACAAAACAACCAACAACTAACCCCCAACCCCTTTGTTTTGTTTTAAATTTTAATTTTACGTTCAGTTCAACTTCCTTTTGTTTCTCCCCCGCAAAAAAGAGAGAAAAAGGAGAGGTTTTGGGTAAAAGGGGAGAGAGAGGGGGGGGAAGAGAGAAGGAGAAAAGAAAAGGGGGGGGAGGGGGGAGAGAGGGGGATGCAAGAGAGAGAGAGAGAGAGAGAGAGAGAGAGAAGAGAGAGAGAGGAGAGAGAGAGAGAGAGAGGAGAGGAGAGAGAGAGAGAGAGGTCAAAGTGTTTTGAAAAGGGAGGGAAAAGATC
>JABMCL010002350.1:50000-67500 GCA_018857735.1 Alviniconcha marisindica | reverse complement strand
GGTTGAAGTGTTGCTTTACGTCCACAGAAACCGTAGGTTTATTAGGGACGGGAGCCCAGGACGTCCACCTCGACTTTCACACAACTCCTGAGCTCTGATGTTACTTATTTACCAGCCGGCACAGTTAACTGTCATGTTACTTACGGTTGAAGTGTTGCTTTACGTCCACAGAAACCGTGGGTTTATTAGGGACGGGAGCCCAGGACGTCCACCTCGACTTTCACACAACTCCTGAGCTCTGATGTTACTTATTTACCAAACCTACTACTATACCTCACCTGCCTACCCCGCTTCGGCTACTGGGTGGTTCAAGCGGGGTTGTTAACTCCCTTGACATTTACCTGGCATCGCTTAACTCCCTTGGCCACTTTCACTTCCGGTGCGTGCTTTCTTCACAATGGAAGGCAGTGACAGTGAATTTTACAGTGCCAACTTTAAGGCATTTCTGAAGGCAGGTAGTCAGGATGTGTCTGGCAACAAGCAATAACTTGTTGCTTGTGGATGCCCCAAAACGCTCTCTCTCTCTCTCTCTCTCTCTCTCTCTCTCTCTCTCTCTCTCTCTCTCTCTCTCTCTCTCTCTCTCTCTCTCTCTCTCTCTCCCCTCTCTCTCTCTCTCTGTTTTCGCTCCTCTCTATATTCTTACTGCGGCAGCACGACTGTCTCTCTCTCTCTTTGTCCTCTCTCCTCCCTCCCCCCCCCTCCCCCCCTCCTCCTCTCTCTCTCTCCCCTCCCTCCCTCCCTCTCTCTCTCTCTCTCTCTCTCTCTCTCTCTCTCTCTCTCTCTCTGTTTTTTTTTTTCCCCTTGGGAATGTGGAAAGCACTTTTGTGGACATCCCAACACTTACGATGAGCACAGAACCGTCCCTCCCATCCCGCCATGCAGCCATTGGTGCAGACCCCAGTCACGTGATCACAGGTGACGTTCACACAGGTGGCGCTGCAGTTCTTCGCGCACGTGAAACCGTACCGTTCACGTGGGCATTCTGTTAAACAGAAAAATAACGTTTTATGTTTTGTTTTTGAGCTGGACCCATCCGTTCCCCCAAATCCCCGTTCTTCTTTCTTTCTTTCTTTCTTTCTTCCTCTCTCTCTCTCTCTCTCTCTCTCTCTCTCTCTCTCTCTCTCTCTCTCTCTCTTCTCTTTCTTCTCTCTCTTTTCTTCCTCCTTCCTTCCTTCCTCTCTCTCTCTCTCTCTCTCTCTCTCTCTCTCTCTCTCTCTCTCTCTCTCTCTCTCTCTCTCTCTCTCTCTCTCTCTCTCCCTTCCTTCTTTCCTCTCCCTCTCTCTTTTTTTCTTTCTTCCTTCTTCCTCCTCTCTCTCTCTTCTTCTTCTTCCTTCTCTCTCTCTCTCTCTCTCTCTCCTCTCTCTCTCTCTCTCTTCTTTCTCCTTCTCTTCTCTCTCTCTCTCCTTCCTTCCTCTTCCTTCTCTCTCTCTTCTCTTCCTCTCTCTTCTCTCTCTCTCTCTTCGTTTCTCTCTTCTCTCTCTCTCTTCTCTCTCTCTCTCTCTCTCTCTCTCTCTCTCTCTTTGTTTCTTCCTTCCTTCCTTCCTTTCTCTCTCTCTCTCTCTTTGTTTCTTTCTTCCTTCCTTCCCTTTCCCTTCTTCCTCTTTCTCTTGCTTCTTCTTCCTTCCTTCCTCTCTCTCTCTCTCTCTCTCTCTCTCTCTCTCTCTCTCTCTCTCTCTCTCTCTCTCTCTCTCTCCTCTCTCTCTCCTCTCTCTCTCTCCCTTCTCCTCTTCATTCTTACGTAAATAGGTTTCGGGCCCTCTCTCGGACCGAGCATAACGTTACAACAGACCCCAGTTCCGTCATACGTATATATATATATATATATATATATATATATATATATATATATATATATATATATATATATATATATATATATATGTGCAGTCTGTGATACCTCGGCATCTGTGTGCGTGTGTGTGCGTGGGGTGTGTGTGTGTGTGTGTGTGTGTGTGTGTGTGTGTGTGTGTGTGTGTGTGTGTGTGTGTGTGTGTGTGTGTGTGTGTGTGTGTGTGTGTGTGTGTGTGTGTGTGTGTGTGTGTGTGTGTGTGTGTGTGTGTGTGTGTGTGTGTGTGTGTGAGTGAGTGTTTGTGTGTGTGTATGTGTGTAGAAGAAGAAGAAAGAAACAAGCAGAAAAGAAAAAGGAAAAAAAGGAAAGAAAAAAAAAGAAGAAAAAAAATATACCCATATCTGTAATAACAAATGTAAATGATTGCTAAAAATCAAGAACAATAATAATTTAAAAAATTCACTTTGCTGACAGTCGTCTCCCCTGTATCCATCTGCACACTGGGACTGTGGGCAGTAGCCAAAGAGCTTGTCACAGATCTCTGCGGGGTCCTTGCATCTGCACCGCTTCTCGCACTCCCACCCGTAATACCCGTCCACGCAGTCTTCAAGACCAAAACAAATGCACTGAGTAAACAATGTTCAACATTTCAGTACCGCTAACGAAAATCGAATTCTTAGTCGCATGACGGTCTACAAGAACAAAACAAATGCACTTGAGTAAACAATTTCAGGTCATTTCAATACCGCCTACGAAAAAATTCTCGAATTCTCAGTCACACGACAGCCTACAAGAACAAAGCAAAATAATTTTAATGCACTGAGCGAACAGTTTTCATCATTTCAATACCGCCTACGAAAATCGAATTCTCAGACGCATGAACTGAGACTGAAGAATACTGAATATCACAAATACGTATGTAAACACATGCGTAATTAAATGTAACCCAGTTCATTACGTCTCTCTCTCTCTCTCTCTCTCTCTCTCTCTCTCTCTCTCTCTCTCTCTCCTCTCTCCTCTCTCCAATCTCTCTCTCTCTTCTTTCTCTTTCAGTTGTTGTGTAGAATTGTTGTGTTTTGACACGCCAGAAACTCAATCGGCTCCATTGACCATTACATAGACTCGCAGTTTTTCATGTGAACTGAAACAGGTTATTATAGACAGGCAGATAAAGACTTGCACCAGCTGTTAACGCAACAGCTGGGGACAATCAACACAACGTGTTATGAAAAGAAAAGAAAAAAACGCAACAGTCAAACCATGACTAAACTAACAAACATTCAAACACATAAAAGGCTGAAAACATAGTAAATTGTTCTTTTGAACTTTTTATGTGTTTGGATGTTTTATAACGCTAAGAGTCATTTTTGTTTCAGGGTTGTTTTTTGTTGTTGTTGTCGTTGTTCTTTTTTGTTTTTGGTGTGTGTGTGAGTGTGTGTGTATGTGTGTGTGTGAGTGTGTGTGTGTGTGTGTGTGTGTGTGTGTGTGTGTGGGGTGTGTGTGTGTGTGTGTGTGTGTGTGTGTGTGTGTGTGTGTGTGTGTGTGTGTTGTGTGTGTGTGGTGTGTGTGTGTGTGTGTGTGTGTGTGTGTGTGTGTTTTTGTTTTGTGTGTGTGTGTGTGTGTGTGTGGTGTGTGTGTGTGTGGTGTGTGTGTGTGTGGGTGTTTGTGTGTGTGTGTGTGTTAGCAAACTTCCGTGTGTATTTTTTAATCGTATTCTGCCCCCCACCCCGCCACCCCCCATCCCCTCCACTCCTTCCCCTGCCAAATGGAAAAACACTATATCCTTTAACAGAGAATTTCTTTGAAGAAAAAAAAAAAGGAAAAAAAAAAGAAGAAAAAAACGTACCTCCGAAAACGAGGACTTCGCAAAGCATTAGGGTCTTGTAACTTCCTGGTAGCCACACGGTGACGTCAGTGGCAGGAAGAGACCCGGACAGGAAGATGTCGGTGACCTCTCGGGGATCTGATGACCCTGGGTGCCGGTACACTTCGACCTCTGACCCGTTGCCTAGGGTCACGTTGACTCGGAAGCCGCGTAACTCGTACCGTCCATCTGGATGTGTTAAAATTGCATGATGGTTAGTTAGTAGTTAGTAACAGAATTTTAACCCCTTCACTGCCCCAGCCTGTAAAATATCCGGGCTAAAACGTGCACACACTCACGCCTGAAAACAGTATGTCTGATGATCCTATAACAAATCTACTTTCAATACTGTGCATTTCGATCGAAATCATTTCACGTGCTCATGCGGGGGGCGGGGAGCCTTAATGATTTCAAATTTGGCACTTCTGTTGGTCGTTTTCAAAGTGACGGCACGGCAAGCTTGGCAGTGAAAGGGTTAACGTCCTGTCAACTGCATAGGATCACCTCACGACGATCAAACTATGTCACATGCATGTGCACATTTCAAAACTTTCCTCAAGCGTAAACCCGTTCTCAAGCCAAATCTACAAAAATGAAAAACAAAAACTCACACACACCATCCAAAAATACACCGCATACATCAAGAACAAACTTTCTTTGAATTAGTCCTTTCGTCCTTTTGAATTAGTCCTTTTGGATGGTGTGTGTGAAAGGAATTAAGTATGAAAGGCTAGGACATGCTGATATCGCCGACAATTTGTTTAATTTACCGATACCAGATTAAAGAAAAAATGTACATAAAAAACGTAGATATGAAACACCGTTTTGTTTAACTTAGCGATACCAGATTAAAGAGAAATATACATTTAAAAAAAAAAAAAAACACACACACACACACACACACACACACACACACGAATGGACAGAAGCAAGATTTTTTTTTACAAATACTATATAAATGCAAAATGGCAAATACCAGTTCCATACTGCAGCAAGCTTCACGTAGCACCAACAACCATCATCTACTCCCTGCCCAACAACAGCCACACAAAAAGGTCTATCTCAACCCAAAATACTGTTGTTGTTTTTTTAAGTTGGGAGAATGTAGCACGACAAGAAAGTGACAAGACAGAAGGAGCGACAGAAGGATAAGTAGAAGACCAAAGGAGGAGATAGAAAAGTGGAATGAAATGACAGCCCTGAGATTCTAGACATGTAGATGGATATATCAGACACCGCCGGCCTTCCTTAGAGGTGTGCATGATGGACACGTGGTCCTAACACATGCACACGTACATGCATTCATGCGTGCACACACACACACACACACACACACACACACACACACACACACACACACACACACACACCACCACCTACACGTATACACGCGCAGCACATACACCACCCCCCCACACACACACACAACAACAAAACACACACAAACACAACACACACACAAACACAACACACACACACACACACACACACACACACACACACACACACACACACACACACACACACACACACACCCACACACACACACACACACACACACACACACACACACACACACACCACCACACACACCACACACACACACACACACACACACACACACACACACACAAACACACACACACACACACACACACACACACACACACACACACACACACACACACACACACACACACACACACACACACACACACACACACACACACACACACACACACAACTGGACACAACCTGAGACGCATGCCTCGACGACACTCACAGTCCTGTCTGTTGTAGACTTGAACCCTCCAGATCTTCAAGTTGTTGCCCAGCGCCACCGCCCACCAGGACCTCTGACCTGAACTGTCCGTGTGACTACAGGACTCATATGTGAAGTTCGTGTTTGTGTTGCCGTCAACTGCTTTGTCGGCTGTGGCTCGATAGCCATAGCTGCTTTCGTAAGTTGCGTCCCCTTGTGTGGCGTTCTTCTTGACGGCAAGATTTCGTCCTGTTTGTAAGCAATGCACAGCGATTGGTTGATGTTTAAGGTGGCAGGCCTAGCTAGAGCTGGTACATTTTGTTTGTTTATTTGTTTGTTTGTTTGTTTGTTTGTTGTTGTTGTTTGTTGTTGTTGTTTTTTGTTTTGTTTTTTGTTTTTTGTTAGCTCACTTATACTTCATACGCAAGCTTGAAATAGTTCATGTGCATGGATAAGATGTCACTAGAGTGTGTCAACGAACACAAATCAATAAAAATCAAATAATATGTGATATTAACATAAAAAGTATTTATTTTAAAAAATATGAAAAAAATAATGTTTGAAAATCGTGATTTGATGCTGACTTAAGGCCCAATCAACAGCAAATTAAGTGATACAAGGGGTGAAGAACAGAAAAGTCTGATTCACTGTTTCTGTCACAGATCCATCACAAGGTTCACTTGATTGACTTGTCTTGATTCACTGTTTATGTCACAGGTCAACCATAAGGAAAGTCTTGATGTCACAGTTCAACCATAAGGAAAGTCTTGATTCATTTATGTCACAAATCAACCATAAGAAACGTCTTGATTCATTGTTTATGTCACAGGTCAACCATAAGGAAAGTCTTGATTCATTGTTTATGTCGCAGGTCAACCATAAGGAAAGTCTTGATTCATTTATGTCACAAATCAACCATAAGAAACGTCTTGATTCATTGTTTATGTCACAGGTCAACCATAAGGAAAGTCTTGATTCACTGTTTATGTCACAGGCCAACCATAAGAAAAGTCTTGATTCATTGTTTATGTCACAGAGCAACCATAAGGAAAGTCTTGATTCATTTATGTCACAGAGCAACCATAAGGAAAGTCTTGATTCATTTATGTCACAAATCAACCATAAGAAACGTCTTGATTCATTGTTTATGTCACAGGTCAACCATAAGGAAAGTCTTGATTCACTGTTTATGTCACAGGCCAAACATAAGAAACGTCTTGATTCACTGTTTATGTCACAAAGCAACCATAAGGAAAGTCTTGATTCATTTATGTCACAAATCAACCATAAGAAACGTCTTTATTCACTGTTTATGTCACATGTCAACCATAAGGAAAGTCTTGATTCACTGTTTATGTCACAGGTCAACCATAAGAAACGTCTTGATTCACTGTTTATGTCACAGGTCAACCATAAGGAAAGTCTTGATTCACTGTTTATGTCACAGGTCAACCATAAGGAAAGTCTTGATTCACTGTTTATGTCACAGGCCAACCATAAGAAACGTCTTGATTCACTGTTTATGTCACAGGTCAACCATAAGGAAAGTCTTGATTCATTTATGTCACAAATCAACCATAAGTAACGTCTTGATTCATTGTTTATGTCACAGGTCAACCATAAGTAACGTCATGATTCACTGTTTATGTCACAAATCAACCATAAGTAACGTCTTGATTCATTGTTTATGTCACAAGTCAACCATAAGGGAAGTCTTGATTAATTGTTTATGTCACTGGTCAACCACAAAAAAAGTCTTGATTCATTGTTTATGTCACAGGTCAACCATAAGGAAAGTCTTGATTCATTTATGTCACAGATCAACCATAAGAAAAGTCTTGATTCAATGTTTATGTCACAGAACAACCACAAGAAAAGTCTTGATTCATTGTTTATGTCGCAGGTAAACAACAAGAAACGTCTTGATTCACTGTTTATGTCACAGGCCAACCATAAGAAACGTCTTGATTCATTGTTTATGTCACAGGTCAACCATAAGGAAAGTGTTGATTCATTGTTTATGTCACAGATCAACCACAAGAAAAGTCTTGATTCATTGTTTATGCCACAGTTCAACCACAAGAAAAGTCTTGATTCATTGTTTATGTCACAGGTGAACCATAAAGAAATGTCTTGATTCACTGTTTATGTCACATGTCAACCCCAAGAAAGTCTGATTCATTATTATTGACCTTACAGTTAGTCACTTTTGTATGTCACAGATCTGGTTCACTGTTTGGCTTGCGCTGTGTCGGAACACAGTGACACCAAAAAGAACACCAAGGCTACATTAAAATGCTGTTAAGCACTGAGTAGTAATATGGGGACTATCTTTAGCCTTGATAACCTCCTTTCACAAGGTTGTGAGGAGAGAGGTGGAACCTTCTATTTAACAAGGTTGTGAGGAAAGAGGCCAAACCTTCTATTTAACAAGGTTGTGAGGAAAGAGATCAAACCTTCTATTTAACAAGGTTGTGAGGAGAGAGGTGGAACTTTCTATTTAACAAGGTTGTGAGGAAAGAGGCCAGACCTTCTATTTAACAAGGTTGTAAGGAAAGAGATCAAACCTTCTATTTAACAAGGTTGTGAGGAGAGAGGCGGAACGTTCTATTTAACAAGGTTGTGAGGAAAGAGGCCAAACCTTCTATTTAACAAGGTTGTGAGGAGAGAGGTGGAACTTTCTATTTAACAAGGCTGTGAGGAAAGATGCGGTCTGTTACAAGGTTATGAGTAGAGAGGCGGAACTTAGCTTCTCTTACAAGGTTATGAAGAAAGAGGCCGAAACTTCTATCACAAGGTTGTATGGGAAAATGGCCGAACCTTCTATTACAAGGTTGTGAGGAAAGAATGGATCCTTCTGTTACAGGGTTGTGAGGAAAGAGGCGGTCTCTTTCAAGGTTTGTGAGGAAAGAGGTTGAATTTTCTGTTACAAGAATCTAAAACAAAAATGACTGCTAGCGTTCTAGAACAAGATCCAAACACATAAAAGGTTCAAAAGAACGATGTTTATTAGGACAATATACAACATGCGAATCTTCGGGGTAATCCCTTTTATCAAGCTACAAAACGACACTTTAATAACAGTTAAACGGTGAAAAACGATGAAAAATGAAACGTAGAGCTAAGACACTCAATTAACACACCGAAAACGAAAGCAACATAGCTCAACCAAAAACAGACAAGTGTCTTAGCTCTCCATCTCATTTTTCGTCGTTTTTCGCCGTTTAACTGTTGTTTAAGTATCGTTTTGTAGCTTGGTAAAGGGGATTACCCCGAAAAATCGCATGTTGTGTTTTGTCCTAATAACCAACGTTCCTTTGAACCTTTAATGTGTACGGATCTTCCGTTACAAGGTTCCAACCATCGGTTGGCCGTCTCCCTCACCTCCCAGTACAATGACCTCGCAGAGAGCCAGTGACTTGTTGCCCACAGCTCGGATCCGAACCTCCGTCACAGCGGCTGGTTGGGGCAAGTGGTAGATGACCCACGAGTCGTTGGGCCGGACGAGGTGGGGCTGCAGCACTTCCGAGATGTTGTCGTTGTGGTATGTGACCTCCAGATCCAACCCGTTTGCCGCTTCACCTTTGCGAAGGAAAAGTGCTGTGTTCAGAACAGGCTGTTGTTTAATATTATTATTATTATTATTATTATTATTATTATTATTCATCGCTGTTATATTGCGCTATTCTCTGCCCTCGAGCAGACTTCCTGCGCACATGTCGCGTGTGATTTCTGAATGAGTGACTATATTCTTTTATAGCGCGTATTTTTAATATCCACGGAAGTGGTGTACTGACAGCGCTCTTTGGTTGTTGCATGGCTGCATGGTGCCACGAAACTGCTGCCGTCTCGGCGCAAGTTCTGAACATACCATTCAACCATGCACCAGTTTACAGTGTCACTTCATTCAAAGCCACATAGGTAGGGTGTATTGTGTGTTTAGCTGTAACCTGCCACCTGCACTTTTGCAGAATAACCGGGATCTTTTACGTGCTACTGCGTTAACACGGGGGTGGAACGGATACCGAAATAAGAGTCAGCACAGAAAGCTGACCCTGGAGAAGAAAATTCTCCCACCGCTCCTGCAGGGATTCGAACCCGGGACCTTTCAATCACGAGTCCGACGCTCTAACCACTGAGCTATCCCCGACCCCCTTTGCGAAGAGTCTGTTAGTTGTTGGATTTTAACGTCCCGTCAACCACACAAGGTCACCTACGTGGGAGAATAAGCTCCACAAGACGTTGTCTAAAGAACAGGACGTGTTTATCATTGCAATTCTGTGAGCCGGTTTGGCCTAGCGATAAGGCGTTAGGCTGGTAAGCAGAAGGACCTCGGTTCGATACCGCTTCGGCTCTCCTTTCTCTTCAAAACGATTGTGATCTGTGGACACTGTCATGTGACTTTGTCCCTTCACAGTTAACGAAACATTAAAATGGCTCTCATCGCCCTACAAACAATAACAACAAAACGAATCGTATAAATGCACACACTGACACACTCACATACTCTCTCTTTATGTCTGTCTGTCTGTCTGTCTGTCTGTCTGTCTGTCTGTCTCTGTCTGTCTGTCTCTCTGTCTGTCTGTCTGTCTCTCTCTCTGTCTCTCTCTCTCTCTCTCTCTCTGTCTCTGTCTCTCTCTCTCTCTCTCTCTCTCTCTCTCTCTCACTCACCACACACACACACACCACACACCACACACACACACACACACACACCACACACACACACACACACACACACACACACACACACACACACACACACACACACACACACACACACACACACACACACACACACACACGGCATTAACAGCATTAAAATAACATGCATGACTCGACGAAAGAACAAACAAAGACACACAAACCTATGGCTATAAAACAGCATATGGCAGACAACTCCTCTTTACGTATAACAAACGATGAGCACAACACTGACCGGGCAGAGTCATCAGTGAGCCAGTCATTTACCGCTTTGGATGAACTGCCTGAAGAGCGAGATCTTGATGACGTCCACCAGAGGTTCCCTAGGGATTTGTACGGACAAGGGGAGGTTCTGATGCCCACTTTCCACGAAACAGCTATTTTCCTGTCCGTCCACAGCCTTGGACAAGTCGCTGCTGCGACCAATCACGGTGAAGTTGGCTTCCACGTGACTCTGATAGGCTACATTGACTGAAAGTGAAAGGTACGTGTGGAAGTGTTCGTTTGAAACTGGTTGACTGAAAGGTACTGGTGGGAGTGTTCATTGCAACTGGTTGACTGAAAGGTACTGGTGGGAGTGTTCCTTTGAAACTGGTTGACTGAAAGGTACTGGTGGGAATATTCGTTTGAAACTGGTTGACTGAAAGGTACTGGTGGGAATATTCGTTTGAAACTGGTTGACTGAAAGGTACTGGTGGGAGTGTTCATTTGCAACTGGTTGACTGAAGGTACTGGTGGGAGTGTTCGTTTGCAACTGGTTGACTGAAAGGTACTGGTGGGAGTGTTCATTGCAACTGGTTGACTGAAAGGTACTGGTGGGAGTGTTCGTTTGCAACTGGTTGACTGAAAGGTACTGGTGGGAGTGTTCCTTTGAAACTGGTTGACTGAAAGGTACTGGTGGGAATATTCGTTTGAAACTGGTTGACTGAAAGGTACTGGTGGGAATATTCGTTTGAAACTGGTTGACTGAAAGGTACTGGTGGGAGTGTTCATTGCAGCTGGTTGACTGAAAGGTACTGGTGGGAGTGTTCATTGCAACTGGTTGACTGAAAGGTACTGGTGGGAGTGTTCGTTTGCAACTGGTTGACTGAAAGGTACTGGTGGGAGTGTTCCTTTGAAACTGGTTGACTGAAAGGTACTGGTGGGAATATTCGTTTGAAACTGGTTGACTGAAAGGTACTGGTGGGAATATTCGTTTGAAACTGGTTGACTGAAAGGTACTGGTGGGAGTGTTCATTTGCAGCTGGTTGACTGATAGGTACTGGTGGGAGTGTTCATTGCAACTGGTTGACTGAAAGGTACTGGTGGGAGTGTTCCTTTGAAACTGGTTGACTGAAAGGTACTGGTGGGAGTATTCGTTTGAAACTGGTTGACTGAAAGGTACTGGTGTGAGTGTTCATTGAACTGGTTGACTGAAAGGTACTGGTGGGGTGTTCGTTGAACTGGTGATAAGGATGTGGAGTGTTCATTGAAACTGTGGAAAGGTACGGGGGAGTGTTCTTTAACTGTTCTGGGTTTATCTTAGATTCAGCTTTACATCTCTCCTCTCTCTCTCTCTCTCTCTCTCTCTCTCCTCTCTCTCTCCTCCTACCTCCTCATCCTCTCTCTCTCATCCCCTTGACAACCACTAACACTACCGTCGCCAACATAACCACTACCGCCACCGCCGGCACCGCCTCCACACTATCACCAGCACACACACAAACACAACTACCCCACCGCCACCACCACCGAACTGCACAGAGACCCAACCATCGCACAGACACCAGAGATAGGACGGATAGAGACAGAGCGAAAACAGAACAGAGCTAGAAGGAACAGAGACAGAGCGAGAGAGACACAGAGACAGGACGAGAAGACACACACACACACACACACACACACACACACCACACACACACACACACACACACACACACACAGAGGCTGGACAAGAACGACAGAACACAACAGAGAGACACAGACGGAGCAAACACAAGGCTGATCACAGAGTGACAGAACGAGCGAGAGACACAGACAGAGCAAACTGGAGCAAAGACACAGAAGGGGAGACACACACAGACAGGCAGAGACACAGAGACTGGAGCAAAACACAGAGGCTGGATCAAGAGAGACAGAAACAGAGCGAGAGAGACACAGAGACTGGAGCAAAACAGAGGCTGGATCAAGAGAGACAGAAACAGAGCGGAGAGACACACGAGACAGAGCGAAGAGACACAGAGACTGGAGCAAAACACAGAGGCTGGATCAAGAGAGACAGAAACAGAGCGAGAGAGACACAGAGACTGGAGCATTACACAGAGGCTGGATCAAGAGAGACAGAAACAGAGCGTGAGAGACACAGAGACAGAGCGAGAGAGACACAGAGACTGGAGCGAAAGACACAGACAGAGAGAGACACACAGACCAAGCGAGAGAGACACAGAGACTGGACAAAGCACAGAAGCTGGATCAAGAGAGACAGAAACAGAGCGAGAGAGACACAGAGACTGGAGCAAAACACAGAGGCTGGAACAAGAGCGCCAGAGACAGATCAAGAGCACAACCATCAAAACACAAAGCAAACAGCGACCACCACGAAACTGCCACAGCAACCCAACCACTCCGCTACAGCATCCGAGGCTTGGATAGAGAAAGAGACAGAAACAGAGCTAGAGACACAGAGACAGAGCGAGAGAGACACAGAGACTGGAGCGAAAGCACACAACAGAGCAGACACACACACACACACACACACACACACACACACACGACACACACACACACACACTGGACACAGAGACACAGAAACACGAGCGAGAGAGACACAGAGACAGCAAAAACAGAAGCTCGGATCAAGAGAGACAGAAACAGAGCGTGAGAGACACAGAGACGAGCAAGAGACACAGAGACTGGACAAGAGACACAGAGCGAGAGAGACACACAGACAGAGCGAGAGAGACACAGAGACTGACAAAGCACAGAGCTGGACAAGAGAGACAGAACAGAGCCAGAGAGACACAGAGACTGGAGCAAAACACAGAGGCTGGACAAGAGAGACAGAAACAGAGCGAGAGAGACACAGACTGGAGCAAAACACAGGCTAGATCAAGAGAGACAGAAACAGAGCGAGAGAGACACAGACTGGAGCAAAACACAGAGGCTGGATCAAGAGAGACAGAACGGGAGAGACACAGAGACTGAGCAAAACACAGAGACTGGACAAGACAGACAGAGACAGAGCGAGAGAGACACAGAGACTGGAGCAAACACAAAGGCTGGATCAAGAGAGACAGAAACAGAGCGAGAGAGACACAGAGACTGGAGCATTACACAGAGGCTGGATCAAGAGAGACAGAAACAGAGCGTGAGAGACACAGAGACAGAGCGAGAGAGACACAGAGACTGGAGCGAAAGACACAGACAGAGAGAGACACACAGACCAAGCGAGAGAGACACAGAGACTGGACAAAGCACAGAAGCTGGATCAAGAGAGACAGAAACAGAGCGAGAGAGACACAGAGACTGGAGCAAAACACAGAGGCTGGAACAAGAGAGACAGAGACAGAGCGAGAGAGACACAGAGACTGGAGCAAAACACAAAGGCTGGATCAAGAGAAACAGAAACAGAGCGAGAGAGACACAGAGACTGGAGCATTACACAGAGGCTGGATCAAGAGAGACAGAAACAGAGCGTGAGAGACACAGAGACAGAGCGAGAGAGACACAGAGACTGGAGCGAAAGACACAGACAGAGAGAGACACACAGACCAAGCGAGAGAGACACAGAGACTGGACAAAGCACAGAAGCTGGATCAAGAGAGACAGAAACAGAGCGAGAGAGACACAGAGACTGGAGCAAAACACAGAGGCTGGAACAAGAGAGACAGAGACAGAGCGTGAGAGACACAGAGACAGAGCAAGAGAGACACAGAGACTGGAGCGAAAGACACAGACAGAGAGAGAGACACACAGACCCAGCGAGAGAGACACAGAGACTGGAGCAAAACACAGAGGCTGGATCAAGAGAGACGGAGACAGAGCGAGCCACAAACCGTATTGACAGCCAGTGCCAGCGAATCCTTTTGCACAGCCTCTGCTGTTGCAGGTCCCACGAATGTCGTCGCAGGTGTTCCACTGGCTGCAATGACATCTGTACACGCACGGTTCGCCAACGGGTCCGAACCAGTTGTCTTTGCACGAACCTGCAAGTAGAAAGTTTTTTTTTGTTTTTTGTTTTTTTTCAAGATTCAAGATTCAAATGGTTTAATTGACTTGAGCGAGTGCTCATATCAACCTACACAACACGGTACACAAAAATAATGTACACATAAGCCCGGAAATACATTAATTTCCAGTCCCACAAATCCATCGTCTGTGCATCCACGTAACACAGGTCACAAAACGGCATCAGTTGTGGGCTGAGGGGGGTGGGGGTGGGGTGCGGAGGAGGGGCGACGGGCAGAGGTGGGGGGGGGGGGGGTAAAAAAGGAGGGGTAGTAAGTAAGTAAGTTGGTGTTTTACGCAAGGAGGGGAAAATAGAAGAAAAATAATCATATACACAAATAACGTATGTACGCATTTTGTGATCCAAGTGGCCACCAGCCCTTGCGCTACGGTAAAACCTGCAAGTAGAAAGAACCAGGGAGAGGTCGACACATAGCTCAGGTAGGAGTATCCGGCCGGTCTAAACGCATTTCAAGTTACAGATGAATTTTTCTACGAATCAACACACAAAGGAGCTATGTACAGCGCTCGAAAGACGTACGTCACACAAGTACAACAGCAAAGACCCGAGTCGCCTACGGTAACTCTCACCTGGCATGCGTGTAAATACAAGGTACAGAAACTCCACCAGAGGTACACCATCATATACATCTATTTATGTACTGTCTCTTTGTCATATTAATCTTTTGAGGATGTACCTCTGCCAGGTGAGAGTTCCCGTAGGCGGATCAGGTCTTTGTTGCTGTGTTTGTGTGACGTCTTCCGAGCGCTAATTAACTCCCTTGTGTGTTGATCTGCACGAGCGTTCTGTTTCAGATTTGTGACAATTTGTCTACTCTTCAGCAGCCTAAACAGAATATACCAATGGCGGCTCTGATGCTGCCGTTACCGACTGAGATTGCTATTGAAAAGAAACCGGACACTTGTACGGGCCCGTATCATCCCACACATTACCACTGAGGACCACAGACTATTCATGCAGTTTGGATTCAAGCATCAAGACACGTACGTCATAGTCAACACATTCGACGAAGAGAGGGACAGGAAAATCTCGAATGGGAAAGAGTCATTGGGTCGCTGTCAAGTCTGCTATAAGCCGGCGGTGCTGCTCACATTTCGATGAAAAATAGTCTGCGGCAACTAAGTTGTTGGACGTAAGCAGAACTAATTGTGACTCGCTGGGTTTATGTGAAACAAAGTATCGTTTTCCGCTTTCAGTGAAGTTCCGGCTTTTCGTGGACTTTTCCACAGAGGCTGTTACTGTAGCAACCGCGTCTTGCACGTTGTTCGACTGAACTTTGACTCTTGGAAAATGACGAGCCTGTTGTCATGCGGAGTCCAATCGGTTTCCAGTTTTCGATTTCACGGTTACGCGCGCTGAACTGTTGGTAAAACAATGGAATTTCCTTCTTTTTTCTTTTCTTTTCTTTTTTATATTAAAATAAATAAATAAACAGGTGCATAGCTATGTTGGGAGCCCTTTAACGACTCATGCATGTGCCACGAGAGCCGGACTTTAGTACTAGGTTTTGATTGATTGATGATTGATGATCGCTTATATAGCGCTATTCTCCGCTCTCTTGAGCAGACTCACTGCGCTCGCATGTGATTCTACATGAGTGACTAGCTTTTTATAGCGCGTTTTTTTTAAATATCCACCGAAGTGGTGTACTTACAGCGCTGGCAGGGCTGGTGCCACATGAAACTGCAGCCGTCTCGGCGCAAGTTCTGTGTACACCATACAACCATGCCCCATGTCACATCATGCAAAGCCACATACCTAAGGTGTATGCGTGTTTAGCTGTAACCTGCCACCTGCACTTTTGGCAGAATGACCGGGATCTTTTACGTGCTACTGCGTTAACACGGGGTGGAACGGATACCGAAATAAGAGTCAGCACAGAAAGTCGACCCTTGGAGAAAAAAATTCTCAAGCCACTCCTGCAGGGATTCGAACCCGCGACCTTTCAATCACGAGTCCGGCGCTCTAACCACTGAGCTGTCCCCGCCACCGGGTAGCAGTTCGGGGTTAACTTGTTTTTCTCTTCATACATACGGGCATGTTCGCGAACTCCCGCAAATACTTCTGATTGGCTGGTTGGATTTCCGAGCGAGACTTTAATTCCTGTCGCGTGCTTGGCTTCAGAGCTCAGGAGCTGTGTGAAAGTCGAGGTGGCCGTCTCTGGGCTTCCCGTCCCTAATAATCCGTACAGTCTCTGTGGACGCAAAGCAACATTATAGCAACAACAACAAAAGAAGTCTTTCATTTCAGAGCTCAGGAGCAGTGTGAAAGTCGAGGTGGACGTCCTGGTCTCCCCGTCCCTTTTAAGCCTTAAGGTTTCTGTGGACGTAAAGCCCGTTCTTAACTGATTGGGCGAATGTTTGTTCGCGAACCTAGTTGGGAGTATTCGTATTCGTCGATGTCGAACGTCGGGGCCCAAAAAGGTTCGCTCAACATGTTCTGGGAACATTCGCCCTACTGGACGAGCATTGCCTCTGATTGGCTGAGAGCAGAGCTCTCCTGTGGATGAGGAAGAAATAAAAAATAAAATGGATGATGGTGTCGCTAGGTTCTTCTCTCACTTCGGAGGGATTTTATTATTTTTTTTGTTGACTTGTGGAGGCGCAGCCTTGTCTCGGGGACCCAGAATGAGATAGTAGTTAGTTGAATTACCCTGTGAGGGATGATTAGATACTGACTTGACTTTAGCCTACATTTTCGAGCATGCTGTCTGCTGCGCGTCTGCGGCCGCAAGTTCGGGCCGAAGCTTGCATCTCATTACAAGCCAGTTGAGAACGAAGTAAAGTTCGTCGAACTAAAAGTTCAATAAGTTAAGAAACGAATTATAGTTCGTCGAACTGTCCGAAGTATGTTCGGCGAACAAACATTTCGCCCCGTTAAGAACGGGCTTAAAGCAATATTGAACCGAACTGCGGCCTCGCTTCGACTTGCCAGTTCGGGAAAATTGGCTCGATGTCTCGGCGGAGATTGTGATTTACATATATGTCGGTGTGGGAGGTGCACAAATGATTGTGGGATCCCGCTAATACAAATTTATAAGCCGCTACAAATTTATCAACCGCTGAATCGGCGATGAGATACCGACTGAGCGGCAAAACGCACTGTCACTGCGTACCAGTCAGCTCTCCGAGTGACCTAGATCACTAGATTTTG
>JABMCL010002350.1:27500-32500 GCA_018857735.1 Alviniconcha marisindica | reverse complement strand
TGACAGAAGACAGAAGAGTGAGGGACCCTTTTGAAAGACAGACAGAAAGGGGGGGACAGACCATATCGAACAGACAGATAGAGGGACAACATATTGAACAGACAGACAGAAGGAGTGAGGAGAACATTTGAACAGACAGACAGAGAGAAAAGGGGGTAGGAGGGCAGACATACAGCAGACAGACAGACAGAAGGAGGGATGGACACACCATATTACAGACAGAGTGCAGAGGGAGGGACACACCATTTTGACGCAGAGAGCAGGAGGAAGGGACACACCATATTGACAGACAGACAGACAGACAGACAGACAGACAGACAGACAGAGAGAAGGAGGAGGACAAACCATATTGACAGACAGACAGAGAGAAGGAGGGAGGGCAAACCATATTGACAGACAGACGAGAAAGGAAAGGGAAGGACAACCATATTGACAGACAGACAGAGAGAAGGAGGGAGGGACAAACCATATTGACAGACAGACAGACAGAAGGAGGAAGGGACACACCATATTGACAGACAGACAGACAGAGAGAAGGAAGGAGGGACAAACCATATTGACAGACAGACAGAGAGAAGGAGGGAGGGACAAACCATATTGACAGACAGACAGACAGAAAGAGGAAGGTACCACCATATTGCAGACAGACAGACAGAGAGAAGGAGGGAGGGACACACCATATTGACAGACAGACAGACAGAGACGAAAGAAGGAGGGAGGGACAAACCATATTGACAGACAGACAGAGAGAAGGAGGGAGGGACAAACCATATTGACAGACAGACAGACGAGAAGGAGGGAGGGACAACCATATGACAGACAGACAGACAGAGAGAAAGGAGGGAGGGACACACCATATTGACAGACAGACAGACAGACAGAGAGAGGAGGAGGACAAACCGTATTGACAGACAGAAGACAGAAGGGGAAGGACACACAATGACCGAGAGGAGGGAGGAGGAACCCATATTGAAACCAGACAATAGGAGGGCAATTGACGACAAGGATGACAGAAGGAGGAGGGACACACCATATTGACAGACAGACAGACAGAAAGAAGGAGGGAGGGACAAACCATATTGACAGACAGACGAGAGAAGGAGGGAGGACAAACCATATTGACAGACAGACAGAGAGAAGGGGGGAGGGACACACCATATTGACAGACAGACAGACAGAGAAGGAGGGAGGAACAACCATATTGACAGACAGACAGAGAGATAGACAGAGGAGGGGGAACACCATATTGACAAAACAGACAGAGAAAGGAGGAGGGACAAACCATATTGACAGACAGAGAGAAGGAGGGAGGACAAACCATACTGACAGACAGACAGAGAGAAGGAGGAAGGACAAACCATATTGACAGACAGACTGACAGAAAAGACAGAGAGGGAGGGACAAACCATATTGACGGGCAGATTGACAGAAAGACAGAAGGGGGGAAGGACAAACCATATTGACAGACAGACAGAGAGAAGGAGGGAGGGACAACCATATTACAGACAGACAGACGAAGGGGAACACCATTGACAGACAGACAGACAGAGAGAAGGAAGGAGGGACAAACCATATTGACAGACAGACAAGAAGGAGGGACACCATATTGACAGACAGACAGACAGAAAGAGGAAGGTACACACCATATTGACAGACAGACAGACAGAGAGAAGGAGGGAGGGACACACCATATTGACAGACAGACAGACAGACAGACAGACAGAAAGAAGGAGGGAGGGACAAACCATATTGACAGACAGACAGAGAGAAGGAGGGAGGGACAAACCATATTGACAGACAGACAGACAGAGAGAAGGAGGGAGGGACACACCATACTGACAGACAGACAGACAGAGAGAAGGAGGGAGGGACACACCATACTGACAGACAGACAGACAGACAGAGAGAAGGAGGGAGGGACAAACCGTATTGACAGACAGAAAGACAGAAAGAGGAAGGTACACACCATATTGACAGACAGAGAGAAGGAGGGAGGGACACACCATATTGACAGACAGACAGACAGAAATAGGGAGGGACACACCATATTGACAGACAGAGAGATAGACAGAAGGAGGGAGGGACACACCATATTGACAGACAGACAGACAGAAAGAAGGAGGGAGGGACAAACCATATTGACAGACAGACAGAGAGAAGGGGGGAAAGGGACAAACCATATTGACAGACAGACAGAGAGAAGGGGGGAAAGGACAAACCATATTGACAGACAGACAGACGAGAAGGAGGGAGGAACAAACCATATTGACAGACAGACAGAGAGATAGACAGAAGGAGGGAGGAACAAACCATATTGACAGACAGACAGAGAGAAGGAGGGAGGGACAAACCATATTGACAGACAGAGAGAAGGAGGGAGGGACAAACCATACTGACAGACAGACAGAGAGAAGGAGGGAAGGACAAACCATATTGACAGACAGACTGACAGAAAGACAGAAGGAGGGAGGGACAAACCATATTGACAGGCAGATTGACAGAAAGACAGAAGGAGGGAAGGACAAACCATATTGACAGACAGACTGACAGAAAGACAGAAGGAGGGAAGGACAAACCATATTGACAGACAGACTGACAGAAAGACAGAAGGGGGGAAGGACAAACCATATTGACAGACAGACTGACAGAAAGACAGAAGGAGGGAGGGACAAACCATATTGACAGACAGACTGACAGAAAGACAGAAGGAGGGAAGGACAAACAATATTGACAGACAGACTGACAGAAAGACAGAAGGAGGGAAGGACAAACCATATTGACAGACAGACAGAGAGAAGGAGGGAAGGACAAACCATATTGACAGACAGACAGAGAGAAGGAGGGAAGGACAAACCATATTGACAGACAGACAGAGAGAAGGAGGGAAGGACAAACCATATTGAAGACAGACAAGAAGGGGAAGGACAACAGAAGAGAGAGGGAGGGACAACATATTGAAGACAGAACTGAGAATGACGAGGAGGAAGGACAAACGACAGCAGACAGACAGACAGACAGAAGGAGGGAGGGACAAACCATATTGACAGACAGACTGACAGAAAGACAGAAGGAGGGAAGGACAAACCATATTGACAGGCGGTGCCGGCGAGGCCTGGCTTGCATCCTCCAAAGCTGCAGTGCCCACTCTCCTTGTCGCACTTGTTCCAGAAGGCGCACTGGCACGCAAACACGCAGTCAGGTCCAAACCACGCCTGCTGCTGACAGGCACCTGCAGCTGAAACAGGCCATACATGCAGGCACTTAGTAATTATAATAATAATAATAATAATACTAATAAGAAGAAGAAGAAGAAGAAGAAGAAGAAGAAGAAGAAGAAGAAGAATTGATTTTTTTATGACGTCCCATCTCGTAAGAGCCCAGAGCGCTTATGACAAAGACATAAGGACACGCTCATTTCTTTCCTTCTCTTCTCTCTCTCTCTCTCCTCTCTCTCTCTCTCTCTCTCTCTCTCTCTCTCTCTCTCTCTCTCTCCACACTCCCACACACATACCACACACACACACACACACACACACACACACACACACACACACGCACAGCACCACGCACGCACACGCACGCACGCACGCACGCACGCACAGCACGCACGCACGCACGCACGCACGCACGCACACACACACACACACACACACACACACACACACACACACTGCAAATACACGCGTTATTGATGATGGGTTGGTACAATGACAGTTCTTCGACAGTTCTATCTCCCATCTACCCCAAGGCAAAGGGTATTAAAATTCAGACAGTAACCATGGACAACCAGTCCAGCAAAGACGATCATCAGGTATAAATGGACGAAAGAATAATTATACAGTGATGAGATAGGAGATGAATTTTATTATTTGCTTTATTGTTCCAATGAAAATGTCAAAGAAACCGTACTAAGTATGTAGATAAATATTACACACATCATCCCAGCGGGCCCAAATTTTGTAGCCTTATAAACATGACCGCAAAATCTAAGAATGTTGAGCTTGCTAGATTTATTATTTGTATTACTGAATTATTTTGATCAAACCAACAGCAAAACACAGCGACTAAAAAATTAAAAAATCTATTTGTGTGCGCCTTAGTTATTCACAACAACTTTGATTTGTGTTTGAACGCTTGTTCTTGTATAACGTGTAAAGTGTCGTAGCTATACAATAGTATTAGTACTTATGTACATATTTATAAGGAATGTATTGTGTGCATGTAACTTCCTTCTAGCCACCAGGGGCAAAAACTCAATGAAACATTGAAACCTTGTTGCGGCGAAATTAGGCTAGCTGATTTGTGCTTAACTCTTTATCCTTGTGTAATAATTAAGTACTCTCTCTCTCTCTCTCTCTCTTCTCTCTCTCTCTCTCTGGCTCTGTCTCTGTCTCTGTCTCTCTCTCTCTCTCTCTCTCTCTTCTCTCTAAAAGCCGACTCTGCTTCTTTCTCTGTCTCTCTCTCTCTCTCTCTCTCTCTCTTCTCTCTCTCTCTCTCTCTCTCTCTCTTCTCTCTCCTCTCTCTCCTCTCTCAAAAATCAATACATTAAACGCGACTTGTGCTTAAACTTTACCTTGTGTAATAAAGTATTATCCTCTCCTCTCTCTCTCCCTCTCTCTCCTTCTCTCTCTCTCCTCTCTCTCTCTCTCTCTCTTATCTTCTCTTCTCAGTTCTGAGCGAACGACGACGACAAAGACGATTTCGGATCGTCACCATTTACCGCACAACAGTTAACCTGCTATGAAAAGAACACTCACCTTCATATCGTCCCCACAAACCGAGAAAGCAGACAGTTGCACACACGAGCCAAGCGTAGCTGGTGGCCATTTTTGACACAGTGATGCTCGTCGGTGGATCCTGACTCAGTCTTACACCCGGAAAGAAATCGGTTGATGTGAGGATGTGAACACTTTCATTGCTCGTCTGTTATGTCCTGATTTGGATTGTACTTCTCTGTAAAACCGTCGTCGGATGTGACGCTGCAGTGACTTCAATGCGGA
>JABMCL010002350.1:0-22500 GCA_018857735.1 Alviniconcha marisindica | reverse complement strand
ACAAAGTAGTGCCTCAAGCTCCTCAACAACAGATTCAAATAGCTGCATTTGGTATTTTCTTCCTGTGCTACATGCACTCCACAACTGGGTCAACATATAATAAGAGTACTCATCCTTTTACAGATGAACCCACAATACAAAGCAGCTCAGGACCATGGGAATGGCTTCAACTTCTTCTAGAACTTGTCACTGGATGAAGTATAAACTAAATTGATAAAAGGAAACCATATACACTGGGGACATTTCAATCCCTCTACTTTTGGGATGAATATTGTCTTAAGGGGACCAAGCACAGATGTGACTTGGCTTGAAAACTTCTTCTTTTTTTAAACAGTTTCATTGGTAGATTTTGTTTGGATTTTTGGATAAAATCATTTATGCAACAGAAGAACTTTTCTGCTTCAGGTCTGAGCCCCTCAGGGTGCAGCCATGTTGGTTCGCTCTTTACCAGTGATGAGGGCAAAAAGGTTGGCTCATGATGTAACTGCCACTTCTGCTTTTGTCGACTTTCTTCTTGACACAACGGGCACAGACTGACAGACATAATACTCACAACTGTGCTCTCACAACGTTCTTGAAAATGACAGCTTTTGTAGCAATTTCAATGATAAACTACCCCCCCCCCCCCCCCCCCCGCCAAAAAACCCAAACACCTGCTGTGAGGGTATTTCTTTTATTCCATTTCTACTGACAACAGTAAGGACCCATGATGTTACTTGATGTGAAGTCCCCTTTAATCTACAGGAGTACGTTATAGCTGGGTTCTGTTGTCTTCGATTTCTGCAATGAAGGTAATGAGTACATTATAGCTGGGTTCCGTTGTCTTTGATTTCCGCAATGAAGGTAATGAACCAACTCCCTGTTTCAGGGTTGTGTGAACAAAACAATGCAGCTTTATGAACACAGTGGCTGGGACTCAGTTGAGGAAACAAGACGAAGCCAGCATCGGACACCAGTCAGCATGCCAATCATCCCTCCAAAAACCTCCAATGGGGGACGAGGGAACTCAGGACAGGTCATCGTCATCAAACAAGTCATCAAAATCTGAAGAGGAAAAAAAACAAAAAAGAAGAATCAAGAGTGGGTTTTTTAATGTTATGAATGATGATTTGTTTGATTTGATCAGTAAAACAAAACAATGCAGGTTTTGGTTTTGGTTTTTTTGGTTGTCATTTTTTTGTTTAGTTTTTGTTTTGTTTATTTGTTTGTTTTTCTTCTTCTTTTTCTTCTCCATTTTGGGTTGGGTTGGGTTTTTTGGTCTTTGTGCAGTGCATGCACATGTGGTTCACACACACACACACACACACACACACACACATACACACACACACAATCCACACACACACACACACCTGATCCACCAACACACAAGCACATCCCCCCCCCCCCCCCCCCCCACCCCAACCCCTCCATTTACTCACCACCAGTACATAGATATATACACAAAGGGAGAGGACATGAAATCTAACTGCATGACCTGAAGCAGGTTTTTGTATAATGGAATAGTCCAACTTTCTTCTTTTTTAATTCCTTCTTATTTTTATTTTTTTATTTTTTAAACAATGCAATGGCTTTTGAATCGAAAAGCACCATTTACCTTTAGCTGTAAACACACAGTACACAGCTAACCAGAAAGAGCTTGCATTCAGGTCGAGTTCTCTCCCTTTGATCCAAACACATAAAAGGTTCAAAAGACTGATAAAGGGGATTACCCCAAACATTTGCATGTTGTGTCTTGTTGAACCGGTTATGTGTTTGGATCAAAGGGAGATAACTCAATCTGAATGCAGGCGCTTAGAACGCTAGCTGTCATTTTTGTTTCCAATTTGTTTTTCTTCTCTCTTGCTCTCCCTTTGGGTTTTCACTAGTAAAAGTTACTCACCTTCTGTACAGAATTTCAGAATTTTATTTTCAGCACTTTGTCAGCAAGTCTACACACACACATGCATTCTCTCTCTCTCTCTCTCTCTCTCTCTCTCTCTCATGCATACACATAATGTATATGTATGAATGCTGCACACACACACACAAACATGCACACATATATATTATATACCCTTTTGCAGATGGACACACACACATACACACAGAGGTAATGTGTGTGTGTGTGTGTGTGTGTGTGTGTGTGTGTGCAACTCACTAACTGTGAGTGTGTCTGTGTGTGAGCGTGTGCACACACACATATATATATATAAAAATAAAATACATGTGTGTGTGTGTGTGTGTGTGTGTGTGTGTGTGTGTTGTGTGCATGCATGCATGATGCGTGTGTGTGTGTGTGTGAGCATGTGCGTGTGTGTGTGTGGGGGGGGGGGGGGGGGGGGGTGTATGTGCTTTTATGTGCATGTGCATGTATGTGCATGCCTGCATGTGTGTGTATGTGCATGCATGCATGTGTGCGCATGTGTACTGTGCATGTATGCATTACCATTGAAGAAGTCTGCATGAACAGCTTTCTCATTGGCAGCAAGGTCCATCAGCAAAGCACTGGAGCCTCCAGCCTAGCAACAGGGAAGAGATACGACAAACAGTGAAACACAATAATAATAATCTAATGCACAAATCGCACTAATTTGCTAATATAACCATGCTGGTTGACTAGGCATAAAACACCTAGCTACTTACTTATTCTATGATTTGCATGTGTGTGTGTGTGACATTCAACGCACTATACATGAAACATTACAACAATATACAACCTAATTTGATAACGCATTACATATTTCACTCAATCCCTCCCCCTCACCTGCATCCACACATGCACACACACACACACACACACACACACAATCTCACAATAACGTTGATAATAATACAGTGAATAGCATACTGTATACCAGGGGCCGCAAATATGCAGAAAAACGTGTTTCTGATGAGAAAACAAAAACAAAAAACTTTCATGCAATTGCTCAAACTCCATAAATTATATACTATTACTATGTATATATATGCAAAAAAAGACCTGGTCTGTACAACAGAGTATATTTTAATTAAAGGTTTTAGGCAGTCTCTCAGTCTGATGTCAGGGTGTGAAGTTGGTTGTCAAAATGTATCAACTTTGACAACCACAGCCAGGCCAGGGTAGGTGACATCCAAAGAGGTCAGTGGTAGTTCACTGTCTACATCAGTTTCCAGGGATATTGCTACACGTTTACTAGTTTCCTGCCATTCATCTGCATGCAGGACTGACCACATTTAGCAGCTCAGCATAATGTCATGAAAGATGACACGAAAGTGAGAAACTCTCTTTTCGTAGTTGTGATGACAGTTCTAAACCAGTTCCTCCTACTAGCTCTGAGCCAGTTGATTTGGCCGCCTACTCAGGAAGGTAAACAAACCAGCCAGGAATCTGCGAGTACCAGCAAAAAGCTGAGATCTAACCAGGCACCGAGTACCAGCAAAAAGCCGAGATCTAACCAGGCACCGAGCTCCAGCAAAAAGCCGAGATCTAACCAGGCACCGAGCTCCAGCAAAAAGCCGAGATCTAACCAGGCACCGAGCTCCAGCAAAAAGCCGAGATCTAACCAGGCACCGAGCTCCAGCAAAAAGCCGAGATCTAACCAGGCACCGAGCTCCAGCAAAAAGCCGAGATCTAACCAGGCACTGAGCTCCAGCAAAAAGCCAAGATCTAACCAGGCACCGAGCTCCAGCAAAAAGCCAAGATCTAACCAGGCACCGAGCTCCAGCAAAAAGCCAAGATCTAACCAGGCACCGAGCTCCAGCAAAAAGCCAAGATCTAACCAGGCACCGAGCACCAGCAAAAAGCCAAGATCTAACCAGGCACTGGTGAAAACTGTTGATTGCCGTGGACAGGATGGAGGGTCCCAAGCCCGAGGATGCTCAAAAGTGGTGCTGTTACCCATCAGCCTTGTACAGAATTCTGCAGTAGGCGCATGAGGCTGAATTTCAACTACATAAGTGCAGGATTGTTTATTGTTGTTGTTTTTAAATTGCTGTCATTGTATCTGTAATCAGTACGTGCAGCCCTATGACTATGTTTGTTGACAATACACATTTTTTTCAGGACAATGTGTTTACTGTATGCAAGTTCTGAAAAGTGTTTGCGACCCCTGTACACACACACACACACACACACATACACCACACACACACACACACACACACACACACACACACCACACACACCAATTATTCTTCAAATTAGCAGGTATAGAATCAACACTACATTTTACAAAAGCTATCTCTCTATATGTATATATATATATATTATATATATCACACTCACAGTTCAAACCACAAAATTAGAAAACACTCCTCAAAAAGGCTGAATGGCTTTCCAAGCAGCAAGAGTGTCTAAAAAATTAACATTGTCAAAGTTGCACATCACGTACAGATGGAGGTTTATTATCACATTACAATTTGAAATGATGTACAACCAAACCCTGCTAAAACTAATCAATGGGTGTGGTGGTACTGAATTAAGGGGAATGGATGCCTAATAGAATGGCAGCAATGGGTCTTGTCAACAACAACAACAAAATTAAAGCCAGGGATTTTGCTGCAATTTTATTAGTTATTACACATCCATACCCCTTCATCTCCTTCTTCTCCCGTATAGTGTCCAGCTTCAACATTATGAAGACCCTTACTCTTACAAAGTTATACTTTTAGTGCATGCTGGGTTATTTTGGTGTTTCCATAATCCACCCGACTCTGACATGGACTACAGGGTCTTTAACGTGCGTATGTCACTATGTTATCCGTTTTTTGCATAATAATAATGTACAATTATCAACATCCTGAGTGCTCACGTGATACATATTAACCTAAATATGATATATATTTATATGATATTATATATCTATATATAATACATGTAGTGCACAGTCCTACCAAAACAATTTACATAAAGTATTATATGGAAAAACAAACACACGTGACTCCAGTTTATAATTAGTCTCATCCACAGGACTTCTGTAGAACTAGAAGGTTGTTGTTGATTTTGGTACTTTCTCATACCACTTTACTCTGTAGGTCCAGTAGGACTCTGCAGACCCCCCGAAAGAGCAGCATAATCTCTGAGCAGTTTTTGCTCAGTGGAAGGTGGCTGCTATGCCCAAAGAAGGAAAAGAAGAAGAAAGCCTAGCAGATAACATTAACAGTCACCCATCCATCTGGTGACATGCTTGATCGTGATTAACTTGGGCTTTTGTTGGAGAGAGAGTACTCTTGCTCTGTGACTACAACTGACTCTCCATTCAGAGCATCATACTGCTATCTGTTTGTTATGTGCAATGCTGATAAGTGATATATATATATATATATATATATATATATATATATATGTATAACATGTGGAGATTAAACATTAATATACTATAAAATTAACAAACAAACAAACAAGTTTCAACTAGTTCGAGTGTGCTCTGCCTGCACAAATAAATTATACTATCACAATATCAGTTTATATCGCCGAGCATACTAATTATTATGGATCCCATCTCCAACTTTTAAATATAATGAGAAAGCCTAGCGGTCAGTGGCGTGGAAACACACAGATACTGCTTAAAAATTGCATGATGATCCGTGTGACAATGAATATGACGGTGTTGATTCTATTGTTTATTGACGGAGCTGTAGCCTGTGCTATCTTTACAAGTTACTTTAGTCTTTAGTGTCCGATGCTCGTAGTCGTACACTCACCCTTACCCTAAGTCCAATTGTTTAGGACAGCAGAGTAAATGTTTGCCATGTGACGAATGTCACGTGTGGCTTCTCCGTCCTTAAACATTAAATCGATTTTGTTTTTTATTTTATTTTTAAACTGGTAGAAAACAAAACAACGACAAAAACATTCTTGATCAAGTTGGTGCCAAACTAAGTCGATGCATGGTAATGGTATAAAATACCTCCTCAATCTCCATATAGGGGCCAACGCCCTCCGGAAACATTTCATCTGCGACAACAATAGCAGCGGGTTTCATTGTGTTATCTGAGCAAATCTAGAACAGCACACAGGTGAAAATTAGATGGATCTCGGTTGCCTGTTGTAGTTTCACAATCACAATGACATCAGTCGGCTTCAGACACCGGAAGTTACCATCTGTGTTGTGCAAAAAAACATTTTATGGTACGCTGTAAGTGTCTTTATTTCAATTCTCACCATTTGAATGTTGTGCAGGTACCACAATACACATCGCTATTATATAGAACCAGTGTAAATCGCATACTGTATACAAATACTGATATTGAACATATGAAACACAAGACATATTGGGGAACATGCTAGATAGAGTTTTAAAAACGGACAGAGCATACTGCAGCCTTATTCTTGAAATGTACTCTGCTTTTTCTTCTTCCTCTGTAGCGTCCAACTCTTTGAAGACGGCAGACTTCCCTGGAAGCAGTGTGTGAGCACTTTAAGCCCGCTGAATCATTCAAAACACTGAAAAGTAAGATAAATTCAGTGCAAATACAGCATTGCTGTTTAAAACAAACCCCTTAATGTCACACTGTGAAGTTTTTAATCCTGTGATTTCTTCTAGCCATAGTGGAAGATTATAAATCATAATTGGGTATCACAGTGTGCACAGATCAATGAGACAGCAAACACCAGGCAGGGTGGAGGTTTCACTGCAAAGCAAGGTGCAACTGCCATTTAGAAAAGCAATGTACCCTGCATCTACAATGTTATAATTCACCTATAATTTAAGCTAGTCACAATCACATGTCCATCTTTAAATGCAAACAGAAGCCTCAGTTAGAACTGACAGCCAGACTGCAATGTAATTTGTCTCATGGATTCAGCACTTGAGTTTGCTGCAAAATGTGAAAGCAAATCTGGTGATTAAAAAGTCCAGACTGGCAAAGTGACAGGGCTTGGCATCCATTTCAACAAACATCTAAGCTGACTGAATTCAGGAAGGTGACCCAACCAGACAGACCAGTTGGTAGACCATCACAAAACAGCTTACCAATAGGTAAGATTTCAAGTTTTTAGGACTTTAAAATGCTTTCTGTGAAAACAATGGCAGGACATCACATCACACCATCAGGTGCCTAGAGAGAATGGTATACAAAGTAAATAATCAATACTTTGCCTTGAAATACATGCATTTGGCTATTGTCAATCAGACTGTCACTGACATGTTTCCATGGCAAACAAATACAGGGTGGAGTGCACAATTATGGTCTTTCCAAATCACATAGATAGCCTTGTACTGGTATAAGTTAAAATGATGTGAGATAACCATGTGTGGTTGTCAGGACATTAAAGGAACTGAAGGGTGGGGTGGGGGGATAATGGAAAACAAATTAATTAATTTTTGTTATTTTAGTCATCATCAATCTGTTGCTTTATATTTTGTTTTTGTTTTTATTGGTGTTGTTTCATCTGCTAGCTAATCCCCCCCCCACCCCCCCTTTTTTTTTTTTTTTTTAACCAATCACTGAATTAAAGATAGATTGGGGTAAAACCAAACAATGATAGACCCCACCTTTACCCGTGAACTTATATTTTCCTAGAATGCTGCAATACATCATCAAAAGTTCACTTCACAGAGATAAAAACAGTTGCGTGGCTGTGACAAATATGATCATAATCCACACACATTTCTTCCACAACCTGTACACAGAACTGAGATCTTCTGGAGTTCTATCTGTGATGCCAAAGACACTTTAGTGATGTCAGAATGAAGTGTGAGAAAAGAGCACACAATGTGGTAATCAGTTCATGAATCAAGAGTTAGTTATGGTCATGGTGTCCAAAAATGTCACCTGATAAACAGCATGTTTAGTAACAAACCTTTTTTCTGTGGATCATGTATACTCCAAGCGCATAATAAGTTTAGCCAACGAAGGTGAGTTCCGTTTAAAAACGAAGAATTTACTAATTCACACACACACACACACACACACACACACACATTCCGCATGACAGAAGGAATTAATTAACTCTCTCTCTCTCACACACACCACACACACACACACACGCATGCACGCACGCATGCACACACGCACGCACACACACACATTCTTCATGATATCAGGACTTCACAATCAAAAACACCATTCAAGCCCACCTCAGAATCCATCTGTGTGTGTGTGTGTGTGTGTGTGTGTGTGTGTGTGCACTACTGAATTTCAAAATGTTCTGTCCTCTTTAATTGCCACACATTCTGTAGCCCCTTCACCCTCTTCATGCCCCCCCTTGTGTGTGTGTGTGTGTGTATGTTGTTGTTGTTGTTTTTGGTTTGTTGTAGTTGTTGTTTTGTTTGCTTTGTTTTTGTCATTTTTAATCAACATTATGTGCTACTGTGCTGTTAATAGGTACATTAATATGTTTTGTTGTCATCATTGTTGATATACTAGTGCTATTGTGAAGCACTTCAAGCCCAAATCAGATGGAGCGCTCTAGAAGTCTTCTTTATTGTTCAGTGATGTTATTTTTTATTGTTGTTGGTATCACACACACACACACACACACACACACACACACACACACACACACACACACACACACACACACACTACCTTAATTGTCAATGTTTATTTCCTTTGCTGGAGAGCAGTATAACTTGAGATTCAAGCATCAACATCAGAAAAATTAGTTTACATTTGCTGACCAAAAGTTTTGGATTCTTGCTCCTTTTTTTCCTCCCCCCCCCCCCCCCCCACCCTGCTTTTAAGTTTGTTGCTGTTTTGATGTGGCATTTTACCTCCGTATGTTATCTTGATTGAATAATAATAATAATATGAATATGAATAGACTTATAGAAGAAAGAAGGAAAATTTAAAAAAAACTTTCAAAATCATTCAGGTGCGATAATTTCTTTTTGGGGATGTGTAATAAACTGATGACGACTGGTTTTATCACAGTGCACATTTACCGTTGGAACCTGCAGGTTTTTATTTTTTCCTTTTCTTATGAGTATAAAAGGTTACCATACATTCTCGTAGCGCCAGACGAGAATCTCACGTGACTAAGAGTCATATGACTGCCGAAGCTGCCCCGCTGCGTCAACCATCACGTGAAGTAGAAGTCCTTGGAGGAGGTTAGTAAATCACTGACTATTCCTTCGACAAATCTAATTATTGATTAAGCGCCGTTTTGAAAGCTGTAACGGAATACGTATTTTGTTTCAGTTCTTCGCATTCTTCAGGATTGTTGGCTGGCCGAGCATTACTGACCGATCTACACCGAACGTTGGAATCAAACATCTTCCTGGCAAGAAAAATGAAGCTGTTTGTTGTTGTTTTCGGCGTTGCAATTCTCGCCGCAGGTGAGATTTTTTAATTTATTTTATACGGTAGCTTTATTCAACAGATTAGTTGTGATCACGTGCGTGTAAATACGATCGAACTGCGTTTTCTTCGCATGTCATAATTCTTGGTCTCACACGGTATGAGTTACTATGACTGATGAGACGTTACTCGTTAGTGTTTGTTACTAATTTTGTAATCTCGTGGCTCGTAAACTCTCAACTCCGACAGACACAGGCACAGTGACATCACTGACAAGAAAAAGGAGGGTAACCACCCCCTTCTATTCAGAATATTACAGTCTTGTAAAATGTTGTAAAACAATCATACATTCTTAACATTCCAAATTTGCACGCCTCTGACTCAGTGATCAGTGTGGTGATAATTGCCGTCCACATTTTTCTGTTCGGTTGCAGAATGGAACTATATTATATATATATATATATATATATATATATATATATATATATATATCAGAACATGGAACTCACAATTCCACAATGATCTATCCTTGAGTTTGGCAACCAAATAAATGATTATGCTTTTTGTGATTAGGAATAGGAGCAGTACAAATTTCTACATTTCATAAGTACATTACTAATTCCTTCCTTGATTCCTTCACCTGAATGATGTTGTTTTCCATCAGAACGACTGAATAAAACTGAAGCAGTACTGATTGAAAACAACATGTCAGTGAAGAAAACAAGTAAAGAGGTGATCATTGAGAAATCAGTAACTTCTACAATGATTATTTGGCTGCTGGGTCAAACCTGTGGAATTGTACATTTGTAAGGATCCATTTTTGACCAAGAGTAGTACTAGTAGAGCAGTAATAATGAGGAGGGCTGTGATCTCCATCTTTGCTTGATTCTGAACCTGAAGCAATACTTTGTTCTCAAATTTCTGTATGCTGGATCAAATTTATAAATTTATACTAATTAATACAACTTACAAGTAAGAGCTAGAAAGAATCAGAAGCTTGCATTGAAATAGAGTGAAAATAAAATGTGTTGTGTAACAGTTGCTGAGCACTGGTATGAGTAAAACTAAAAGACATAAATGAGGTAAGAAGAGTGCCGTAATGATTTGGTGGTGCAAATATTGCAGACTATAAATAGAAATGTAGCGGTAGCAATAACATTAACAGTCATGAACTAATATCAGATCTTTTATCAGCTAATTAGGCTGACCAGTGGCAACATGAGATAACTCTTGAAATGGTCACTGCTACCAGTGTGAAATATAGAGCTGTTTTTCATACGCTGTCCCGTACTGTTTGGCCCAGTGTGAGGCTCTGAAAGTGCAATGCGGGATGGGTGGTTGGATCAGGTCTGAAACTAGTGAAAGTTCAAGGACTGCGTAATTTCTCCACAGACAAAATTGTCAGAAGGATTTTGATGGTATCATCTTGTAAGTTGTATACACATGTGTAGGTGTGTATCTGGACATTACCTTGCGAAATAGCTATGGTTCCGGCACTGGTGCAGCAGGGGAAGACTGCACAGCACAGTTCCTGGGGTTTGGTGGTTGACAAGGCTGTCTTGAATCTGTCCACTGATGTGGAATGGACTGCACATCCTCCTCTGCACAGGATACTTCTATGATTTTGAAGACTCGTAGTTGTACCCAAAAAGTTTTTAAAAAAAGAAGACTTGGGTGCCAGTCACTTCTCCGTATTAACTACTATAGTACTAATGTTAAACGTACTGTAGTATTAAGACATAAGTAATTGTTAAAACTATGGTTTTATTAGTTACTGGACACATCCAGCTTTTGTCCAGGTGGTCACCAAAGGCTGTATTATCGTTATCACTTTTCGTATGCAGAGAAGCAAAATTCATCAGATCACAATAACAACAATAAAGTCTGTAATAGATACTATTTATAACCAGGCCAGACATTTCTAATGTAATAAATAGGATAATTATAACCAGACCCAACATTTCTAATGTAATAAATAGGATAACTATAACCAGACCCAACATTTGTAATTAAATTGGTCTTAATTTGAAGAATAAACACACACAAAAGAAAAATTGTTGTGGGATATTTGTTTTGGATTAGGTTGTAATCAGTCAGCTGATGGCATTGGTGCTTTGTCACCACATTACATTTTTATTCTATGGTACTTTTAATCATTTAGTGATTTGTACTTATATTTAGATTTTTACAACGGCTTGAAATTGCTTCCTGAATGTCCCTAAATATGCACTGCAGCAAGTGTTGTAAACATGCAGATTATACACAGACGACCCAGAAAATCCAGGAAATCAATGGCCGCTCACCTGACAGGGCAACAAATGAAGGAATCACAGGCTTAGTTAAAGCACACAATATCTCCTGTGCATTAAGACTAAGAGCATTAATAGTATACCAAGGTCTTGAGCTTGTGTCATAAGTATTAACACTCCTTAGCATTTGAACTATGTACAACAACAAGAAACATGCATGACCTCAACAGCTGATATTAATAATGTTGATTATGGAAATGACCTGTGCACTTGGTGATTAATCCAGATACAGTGGATGGAGAAAATAATAATGAAATATTTATCAAGTGCAAACCTCTAATTAGTCTAATGTATAAAATAAAATACAAAAAAAGAAAAGAAGAAGAAGAAAAAAAGAAAAGAGCTTGGTGTGCTGCACAGAATTCAGAGAATAATAATTTTTTAATATGTATACTAATCCCACATTGAGACACTACAAGTACAAGCACAAAATGGCAGTTACCAATGATTACATTATTACACCATTCAAACAACTAGAAACTAAATAGCAAGACCTACAAGATACATTACAATTTACACACACACACACACACATGTGCACACCATACCAGTCTGAAACTGAAATAATTCAAGAACAAGTTGGGGTAGAATAGAGAAAGTAAACACTTAAAAGGCACAGCTAATTAATCATTTAATGCTGCATCCATTTTGTCCCATGCATGAAAGTTAATCTGAAACTGAAGAGCTGGAACTGAAATAGTAATTAATAAGCACACAAAATATGAACAAATTGACTCAGTGACTGATCAAGAAACAAGAAAAAAAAATCCATTTCTACACAACTTGCAATCAAACAAACCTAGGTCATAGTTCATTTTATGATGCAGCTATGGCAGTATTCATAAACACAGCCTAAACTGTAAACACCACTTTTTGTAGAACTTTGTAGTTGGCCTCGGTTTTGATCGCTGCCATGTGCTACTGCTACTGTGCTGGGCATTTGTGTACTTGAGAAACCATGCCTCCATCTCATGCTGATGACACAGGCTGCAAATGCAATGGTGCAAGAAACAGAGATCTCTTGGAGGTGACGTTCCAGGCCAGTGGGGCAGTTTTTCTAGCAGTGCCTGTGCACCTTGCGCAAGCTGTTGTCACATGAGCAGGTAACACTGCCATGACCCAGCCACAGGCACAGACTCACCTGTCGAGATGATTTAGTGTCTTTCTCCGTCCAAAAAGTAGTATCTCCATTTCACTCCCCCTTATTAATTATGTTCATTGTGCAATGAAAGTGATGTTAGAACAACGAGACAAAGCAGCGTCAGGTTCGGAAACCGGAAAGATTATGTATTGACAAGAGGTCCTTGACTCTATCCTATGATTTGGATAACAAGAATCAGTAAGTCCGTGAGATGCCCCTGTGCAGCTCCTGCGTCGCAGAGGCACCGTACGTGTGTGCTCCATGTAATAACTGTAATAGTAAATGCTAATAGTTACGTTACTTTGGTAGAATGGCATGTGTGTGTATCTTTGCCACAGTCCGCTGGCTGTTAAGCCTCTGAAGGCTGTTCTTCAGGAGAGATGGGACTGGGAGTGGGCTTTTCAACATGCTCAATAAAACAACATTTTATTTTCGGGGGTGGGGGGGGGGCGGCTTTTAAACTAAAAACAAATCACCATTACAAATACAACACAATAATAGAACATAATATATATATGGTCAGTACACCTGTTCCGTATACATGTTATCGCAGTGGATAGCAGACATACAAATATGCATAGCACAATTTGTGCGTACATAATATGATAATACACCAAAACATGCAGATATGTAGACAGCCATACAAACAAGCGGTCGGACAAAGTACGCCATACTTTCATGGACAGATATTTGCCTTGTATCACGTGCATTGAGTGACTGAGTGCATGTCACATGTGTATACATTCTAAATCTAGAAAGTAGAATAACAACATCCAGCCTGACTGACTGAGGTTATCAGTTCCTATTGTCAAAATTGGCTTATAACAGAGCCAGTTCAAGTTAATCTTAAAGGTGGACAGTTCACCGCTGATCTTTGAGTTGTGTTCCTCTGTTTTGTATCTCAACATCCGTTATGCTTGATAATTTTAGCATAATAATTAGTGCTGACCACCAAGAATTGGAAGCAAGACAGGCATTGACAAGTCTCATTCAGGAGTGTTGATGCTGAGGAACTGGAAGTTCCTCACTCCCTGACAGTGACACTCTGCCTGAACTCCATCCATTATAACAATAATAATGGGTACTTAGAGCGCCTAACCTGCACAGGCCCTATGCGCTAACAGTAACACATTCTTTAAATGTACATGTTTTCTATTTCAGTGCATGCAACACGAACGCATGCACACAACACACGTACACACACTAGACACCTGGTGCTTTACACCCAGTCAGCCATTACGGTTATATCAGGGCAATACATACAGTCATGAAGAAAAGGTTTTTAAGAAGAGAAAGGTTTTCAAGGAAGATTTAAAAGAACTGACACTAGTGACAGAGGTAGAATGACAGAAACAGGGAGTTGGTTCCACATAACGGAGCCTGTTAAGAGAAAGAGCACTGACCACTGGACTTTGTTTGGAAGGATGATGTTCTGAACACTCGGGTGTCTGCAGAAGAGCGGAGCTGCTGGGAAGGAATGTAAAGGTGAAGAAGTTCTGAAAGGTAGATGGGAGCCTGATGTCAGTAATGAGATATGATCTTAAAGGCAAAGCAAAGACAGCCTGTGTTATGTGCTGTTCCCTGCTAATGTTTCAGTGCTTGACGGGATTATCATTACAGTGCAGCATGCTAGGCTGCCAAGACTCCCACCCCACCCTACATCCGCCTGTCCTTCATTTGGACATGGCTTGAAAAAAGTATATGTATGATGGCATTTCAGAGGCAAGCAGGGCTCAAACGAAAAGGCTGGAACCTATAATAAAAAATTGAAACGAGAATGACTGCTTGCGTTATAAAACGCACTGATTCTTTTTGCTGTAAAACAAACAATGAGTCTTCCATGCACTGGACATAAAAACAACGCTGCTCAACCAAAAACAGATGGATAGTTTAGCTGTCCATCTCATTTTTCAATGTTTTTCACCATTTAAGTGTTGTTTTGTAGCTTGATAAAATGGATTACCCTGAAAATTTGCATGTTGTGTTTTGTCCTAATAAATAGCATTCTTTTGAACCTTTTATGTGTTTGGATCTGGAACCGATGATAGTTGAGCGCAGGATCAAGTCATTTATTAAGTGAGTGTGTGATTTAAAGTCTAGAGCCATTCGTTTACTTGTGATTACTAATTAGTCAGCCCCATCCCATCCAGCGATCCAGCCTTGCAACACGCATAGCAAGCGTTGATCAACCTTGGGCTGTGTTTCCGCCCTGATTAGGTAGGCGTGTGTCCTCACATTTCAGTCTTGTGACATATGCTCTGACTGTTATCTGGACACTGATAGCTGGGACTGCAGTACAGTGTCAACAACATGTGAATGTGTCACCAGGTTAGCCAAATGTCCTGGCTGTGTCGGCCTCAATGCATAAACTTCAGTGCCAGTCAGGCCTGTGTTAGTGTTAACTAACTGATCAGCTGAATCGTGCGAATGAGATGTTTGTGGGAATGTGCTGAGTAAACAGTTTTACACACTGACCACAGTGTGTAAACTGTAATTAGCCAATAACGCTAATTTGCTGGGGTCAATTAATTAGCTATAGTTTACAAAGCTGCATAATACATGTCAGTGTTGTGGTGGCAGCTCTTCAGTTATTCCATGCATGTGTGTTTGTCTGCTTTACCAGTTAAAGTGGAGGAAATTGTAGCTGTGCACCTGCATAGGATATTTGCATTGTCATAGCCATACTTTTCAGTATTCACAAAAGACTGGTCCATTGATGATTTTTTAGCAGAGTCATATGACAAGAAGAACAACATTTGCAATGATTTACTATAGGAAGAGACAGACCATGACATCGCCATCAGGCATCTCATGTCATGTAGGTGACAAACTTGCTCCGTTCCCATCTGATTCAATCATATCTGACAGTGACAGTGACACAAGCAGTCTAGCAGTCAAATCAGTGAAAATCTGTAGTGTATAATTAATAGGCATTCTTGGTGAGCATGTAATGTCTTTAATAAACCGAGACTATCACTATGCTTCAAAATTAAACTCATTTATTTATTTGTTAAGTTTTCTTGTTGTTGTTTTTTGGCTTCATGTCATCAATGTCAGTTCGCCCTGATGTAACCATACCAGTTGACTGGACGTAAAACACCAACTTACTCATCACTGTCATTACTTTACGAATGGTGATGTAATAGCTTTTGGTCTTTCATCCCAGCTCTGACAGGGTAATGATAATGCTACTGGCACTTTGGTTGTCATTCATCCCTGATGTCTGCCGCTCAGCTGCGACACTTTCCCACAATCACCTTTCCATCAATCAGTGCATGAACGTGTGGCAGTGCAGGCTTCGTGACATCTGTTGGTGACATGCTACATCATGTTGTAGTCATATGACCGTGATCAAAAATGTATTAGGGACTTGCCCCTTTTGGCCCTGCGCTCGACTCAGAATTAGGTGCCACTTAACAGTTCCGTCTGCCTGTGCCCAAATTTCTTCAGCCTGGTTTTAGAAGTTGTGAAACTATGCATACTACTGAAAGAAGGGAGATAACTGCAGCCCACTTCCTTCGCCTATTCCCAATCCCATGTGCCACATTTAGAGCAAATTCCACTGAATTTCTTTGTATTTTACAAATTTCTCCAACATCATGGGCAAGTGCCAATGCTACACACTCAGGGAGGTTTTAGCTGAGGTGTTTGTTGATGAGGACTGATTTTGATCTGAATGTTAGTTGTTACTGAGTCTTTATCAAATTCAAGTGTGCATGACTGGTCAGCAAGATGGTGTGGAAATGGCAGTTTTGAGTCTCTTTGATGTTGAAAATACAATAGTGACACCTTAATCTTTTCTGTCTTTCACAAATTGCTGAAATATAGTGAATGATTGATATTTATTGAAAGTCGAGCACAGAGTTGCCTGTTCATTTTAATAATGTGTGCAAAAGTTATGGCTCAACCTGGTGCAGAAGTGGAGACAATGAGGTCTAAACCCAGCAGCTGTGGTTTTTAATAATAACAATAAATAATTCTTATAAAGCGCTATTCTTTAACCAGAGTTAAACTCACTGCGCTGTGCAAACATCTAATCACAAAAACCACATTAATGTACATTTCAGCAAACAAAAACCTTAATTATTGTAGCTTTAATTACCATTATCGCCTATCGAACAATACACAAATACACACACACACATACATACGCAATGACACGCGCACACCAGTCTCCGCTCATCCACTCATACAACAATTAACAAAATATTAATGATCTCATACAAGCACCCACCCAACCCAACAGCAAGGCTAAAAATACCCAGGCAGCAGAGGCTGCACAAGCGCTAAAGCTTCCAGGGTTGAAAGTGAAAGGGTTAAGTCACTGATCATGGTCACAGGGCGTCACAGCCCCACTTACTCAGAGCTTCTGCTAGACCGGCATATGCCTGTTTTTACCGGAAAATGTTTCCCCAGTACCGGGAAAAAATATAGTCGCCAGTACCGAGTACCGGCTGAAACTGAGCATTTTGTGTGACTTGCTAGAGATCATACTCTGTACCCTGGGTTCTGAAGCAAGTGGAAGCTCCCGCTAAACAAGATCACTTCCGGTGATGCGCAGCAAGGAAAATGGTGAACGCGAAAACTTGCACTGCCATTGGCAACAAAACTGAGTTTGATTACAGTGTGTAAAGGGTGAGTCGTCAGTACACGATCGATTGTTTTTCCCACATCAGCACTGAAGAATGTGCACATCGTTACTTGGAAACTAGATCTAGATCAAACGTCAGTGGCGCCTACACATGCTGAAAAACATTGATAAAACTAACTTTTTCAACAGAAAGACTGTACCGGTTGACTGAGGGTTGGTACTGGAATATTTCTTTGTTGCCGGTACCGCGTACTGATAGTCTCAACAGTCTAGCGGAGGCTCTGCTTACTTTTCCTTGCCCAGACCTGAAGTTCTTTCAGTTTTCTTCTCTGCTGTCATTTTCATTTTCACTCCTTTCAGCTAAGGCAGTAACACTGACAGTAATGACTAATGTCAGGGTTGCACATCTTGTACATACTTGAAATGGGGATATATGTTACTGTGTATTGATCACATAATACAGCTTGAAGTCATGTGACAAAACTCTGCTGATCGGGTATGACTACATTAGTACATAAGAGGTGTGAATTAATGGTGTGACAGAACTGCAGCAAAGGGTCTTCCAACTCTGAATATCTGAGGAACATCATTTGAGACTCCAAAAGTAAGCATCATCGCTTTAGAAAACACCAAGTAAGCATTCCTTTAGCCAGCACCAAGTAAACTTTCCTTCAAAATCAAATGACAAACACCAAGTAAACATTCCTTTACCAATCAAAAGTAGGCCTTCCTTTACCAAACACCAAGCAAACATTCCTTTAGCCAACACCAAGTAAACATTCCTTTAGCCAACACCAAGGTAACGTTCCTTTAGCCAATACCACATAAACAATGATTCCATCAATGGGTGCTAACCTTTTGGTCTGTAGCTGTGCTCTTTCATCACATGATGTAAGGCTGTTGTTTTGCCGTCAGTCGACTGAGGCACAGCAGAGTCGTGGTTGAATTGAAATTGTTGTAGATCCAAACACATAAAAGGTTCAAAAGAATGCTGTTAGGACAAAACACAACGTGGGAATTTTCTGGGTAATCGCTTTTATTAAGCTACAAAATGACACTTATACAACAGTTAAACAGTGAAAAATCAATCATTTTGTAGCTTGATAAAGGGGATTACCCCTAAAATTGGCATGTTGTGCTTTGTTCTAATAAATAGTGTTCTTTTGAACCTTTTATGTGTTTGGATCTTGTTTTAGAATGCTAGCAGTCATTCTTGTTCTAGATGGGTCCTTTGCTTGTTTGCTTTTGAAATTGTAGCATTCCCTAGTTGAATGCTGTCGGCATCATCCTACATATATATATATATTATATAAATATGCAGTTATACATTGACAGGATTATGACTGCACGTTTCATAGGATGAAACTGAGAGGATTGTGTGTAGGTTGAAATAATGGTAACACTTAACAGGGAAACTAGCTCCGACTCGAAGCACTTTATAACTTTTTTATTTAATTTTTAACTATGTAACACATTTATAAATCATACTCTCACAAGAATCAGTGGTATTCTGGAAGATCCAAACACATAAAAGGTTCAAAAGAATGCCATTTATGAGGTGTTCTGGAAGAAAAATCTTTTCCAGCTCTGGTATTTGAACCCACCACCTCTCAATCCTGTGGCTTCAGTTAGTTCAAGTTCACTTGGCCATGTGTCATCACCTTGCAAACTCCTATCGGGTTGACTGTCTTCTCAGTGGAGCAGTCTAATAATAATAATAGATTATTTATGGTGCCCCATCTTGAAAGAGTAATTAAGTAACTTGGTGTTTTACACCCAGTCAGCTATTACGGTTATATTGGGGCGAACTCCCGAAAGAGCCTAGAGTGCTTACAAAGACATCAGAGTAATTATGCTCATTTCCTCACACATGCACTCATGTACACACACACACACACACACATACTCACAGCTACCAGTACATGTATGTATTACCGGTGATGGGTTGGTAGACTGAGAAGAAAGAAAACGCCAGATCAGTATGCAGAAGAGAGATGGGTTTTCAGTTTTGACTTAAGAGAGTGAAGATGAATGCCTCACAGAGAGAGGAAGAGAGTTCCAGTATACTGGACTGACAAAGTTCTGAACACTGATGAATGCTGCCACCAGTCTGACACTAGACAAGTGCCTGAAGAAATCTCTCACCTGTGTTTCAGCCAAGGGAAAGAGGTTTCAGCTTAAGGACTGTATCCTGATGGATGTTGATGCTGTGGTGACTGTGACAGCAGAGAGTTCATCAGGTCAGGTAAGTAATATTCTTCCGGTGTGGAAGAGCCATTTTACAGTAAGTATTCTGCCAAAGTGGCAGAGCCGTTTTACAGTGAGTACTATTCTGCCAAAGTGGCAGAGCCATTTTACAGTGAGTACTATTCTGCCCAAGTGGCAGAGCCGTTTTACAGTGAGTACTATTCTGCCAAAGTGGCAGAGCCGAANTTTTACAGTGAGTACTATTCTGCCAAAGTGGCAGAGCCATTTTTACAGTGAGTACTATTCTGCCAAAGTGGCAGAGCCATTTTACAGTAACTTAAGTAAGTACTATTCTGGCAAAGTGGCATTTATTTATTATTATTTTTCTTCTTCTTCTTTTCTTCAAACTTGTCAACTTTTTCTTTTCTTTCTTTGTTCAGTCAGAGTGTGTTTGCATATATATATATATATATATATATATATATATATATATATATATATATATATATATATGTGAGTGAGTGAGAGCATAGAGTATTGCATGCGTGTGTCCAGGTCTGGTCGAGTTTTTTACATATTTTTGAAATACTTTTGTTTTTGAATAACGCAGTGACCGAGCATACTTAGGTGTGTCCAATAACAAAAAGGGACAGTGCAAATTCTTCCACAGTGGTCTGCAAACCCAGTTAGGACCACCAACAGTCAGTGTTTTGTAGTTGTATCCCATTGTTTCACTAATTTCACAGCTGATTGTGAGCTGAGCACGTGCAATGCAGGCACACACATATATATATATTGTGTTAACTGACAACCTGCATTTTGTTTGTATGTCCTTTCCAGAAATTGAGCGTCCCGTTGAACATATCTGCTGTTCCACACACAATCAGTGGAAACTGCAGTGATGAGAAATCATCGTCCGTAAGCATGACGGTGACCTTTAACACAACCATGGACTGGATTTTGCTGTTCACAACCGATGGCGATCAAGTTCGGCTGAATCAAGTAGTCCGATTTCATCCAAATGGCCTGTTTAACAGTGACAATTTGACTTCAGGTGTGTGTTAATGTTTTTGTTGGAAGTCTGTATTGTGACACCCCCCCTACCCTCACCCTGTAACTCTCTCTCTTTCTCTCTCTTTCCTGTGCCTTTCATTTCCATTACAGTTGCCTCTTTATAGTAAAATATACTATTATTGTTATTGATGTTGTATTCACTTCTGTCCTTTTAACATGATATATTGATGTTGTAATTTGTATTCACTTCTGTCCTTTTATCATGATATATTGATGTTGTGTTCACTTATGTCCTTTTATTATGATATTTCACTATTTCGTCATCTGTACAATAATTACAAGTTGCTGACGTTTTCTGTCAGTGCTTTGCTTGGTACTAATGATAGTTTACAATTACAGTTACACGTTGCTGTTTTCTGTCTGTTCTTTGCTTGACACTTTATAGTTTCAAGTTGCTGATGTTTTCTATTGGTGTTTTGCAGAAGTTGTGGGCCTGAGCGACACAGGGGTCATGTCTCTGTCTCTGAAGAATGAGTCATTCAGTTGCACCGCCGAGCAGAAGATTTCCTTCGACACACTCAAAGCGGACAACTACACTTTTGGCGTCTCCGAGGTCCTCCGCAATCTGAAGGTGCAGGCCTTTGGCCTGAAGAACAACAGCTACAGTACTGGTCAGTGAGACTCACCGCTCCTGTGTTGCTTTTTGTGTCCTCTTACACTTAGTAGGTACCAGCAGCCATTACTTAAGCCTGCGGGAAAGTGGTGGCCGACTGAAAAATGGCATGTTTTCAACCGACGGTATCACCATTCAAATGTGCATATTTCCTCCGGCAATAAATATGAAAATAAAGACCAGACTTTAATCTACTGTTCTGTTTTGTTATTTTTGAGTGACATGTGTGTGACCGATTGTAATAGTTAAGACGAATGCGTACCCGCGCACGTGAAACTCGCAGCGCGTCGTACTTTCCGTCGTCGACTTCGGCCCATTTCTGAGGGGGGGGGGGTACGCTTTCGGTTCGTTTTCCCGTGTATAACAAGTCATTCAGAATATTCAAAGTAAAGAGGTCGAAAGGTCAGATGCTGAGTTGGTCCCGTATAAGTTTTATTATTTTAAATTTTATGGTTTCAGGTTTAAAAATACGATCAAAAATATCGGTCAACTTTGAAGCCAAATATCGTTTACTGCAGGAAATTTATGATATGTGTTTGACATAGCGCTGAAAAGCTTATTTCTTGCTGATTTCAACCATATACGAAACAATGGGATCAGATTCATACGCCCGACGCGCGAGCCAATCAAAAGCGACTACTGTTCTGTGGCCTCATTATGCGCGACATCCCCTCAAGATGGCGGCAGCTATGGTTTTTCCAGGCGACAACGCTGATGGTCTGCGATCCTTTGTCATCAATTTAAAAGACAAACTTGGTAAGTTATGTTTTATTTATTATAATAATACTTTAAAACTGTACAGTGACGGCTTAGTTTCCATTTATGTGCGCAGAATAGTTGTAATATGGGCAGTTTAGCACGCATGTAAAAACAGGTGATTTTTTTTTTAAACGCTCGATCACACGCTTCCATAGTCGGTTCGCTTTTTATTTTTTTCCTAGCTTCCGCTGATCGAAATAAGGTTATAGAATAAACAAGGAAGGTTTTATTTATAATTCTTTCCCATTATTTTTGTGTTTACTGGTGTTCTTTTCAAGGATTACGGAAAACTCCGACCGTGGTTGTAAGACTGATCAAACCGGAAGTGCATTTCTGCAATCGAAATCGGTTCACCATGTTCTTGTTGATCGAAATTCCTTGCTGTATAAAAGCAGCTTCTGTTGTTTTTACGTGTTTTGTGTGTGTTTTCTGTTAATTGAATACATCATTGTGGGGTTGGGGAACACTATAACAAAACTGCAGCAAAATTGCGACTGTAAAATAAAATGTAAAATAAATAAAAGTAAACTGTCACTCTTATTGTACATTAAAATTTCTGCTTCTAATTTGACAGCAGTGCTAAAGTTCTACACTACTACAGTACTATTAGTAGTAGTAGCAG
>JABMCL010002369.1:62500-147812 GCA_018857735.1 Alviniconcha marisindica | reverse complement strand
AGGCACAAAAAGAGAGACACAGAAAACACAGGGGAAAAACACAGAGAGACAGACAGACAGACGCGAAACAGAAAACAGAGGGGAAACATTTGGGAAAGGAAGGGAGACGGGGAGGCGGGACAGACAGAGAGAGACGGACAGCAGAGAGGAGACAGACAGCAAAGACAGAACAAAACCACAGAAAACAGAGGGGGGCAGACAGAGGGAGACAGATTTGGAGAGAAGGGAGACATGGAAGACGGACACGCGGAGAAAACGTTAGGGAAAAGGCTAAAAGGGGGAGGGGGGAGGAGGGAGAGGGGAGGGGGGGAGGGGGGGAAGGGGAGGAAGGGGGGGAGAGGGGGAGGGGGGGGAGGGAGGAGGAAGGGAGGAGGGGGGAGTGGGGGGGGGGGGGGGGGGGGGGGGCAGGCCGACAAAAGGCAGATACAGAGGCAGACAGATGCGAAAAAAGCCGGGGTGGTGGGGGAGGAGGGTCGAGAAGAAAAAAGAGATAGGGGGAGGTAGAAGGGGGGTGGTGGTGGGGGGTGGTGGGGGGGGGGGTGGGGGGGTGGGGTGGGGGGTGGAAGACTGATTGATTGGGTTTAGATGGGCGGATAGGTATCACGTGTGATTTTAGCCTAGGTGATAAAATCTGTCTGGTGGTCTTTTTGATTTGATCAGCCCGCGGGCTTAAAGGCGCGCGTCAGCTCCATCCCTTGGCAATGTGCACGCTTCTCGTCGTCACTTCAAACCCACAAATGGGAAAAGGGGGGGAGGACGGAAAAGAGAGAAAACAGGAGAGACAGGCGACGGGCAGCAGAAGCAGAGACAGACAGATAGACAGGGGAGAGAGAGAGAGGGGAGAGGGCAAAAAAAAACAGACAGAAACAGACAGACAAAACAGAAGAGAGAGACAGAGACAGAGAGAGACAGAGAGAGACAGAGACAGACAGACAGACAGACAGAGACAAAGACAGACTGACAGACAGAGACAAGGCGCGCTGTCAGCTCCATCCCTTGGAAATGTGCACGCTTCTCTCGTCACTTCAAACCCACAGGGGGAAAGGGGGGGAGGAGGAGGGGGGGGAAAGAGGGAAGAGGGGACAGAAGGCGAAAAAGACAGGACAAAAAAGACAGACGACAGACGGACAAGGCGCGCTGTCGCTCCACCCCTTGGAAATGGGGAGCTTCTCTCGTATTTAAAACCCCAGAAGTCGGAAAGGGGGGGATGGCGGAGAGAGAGAGAGAGACAGAGAGAGACAGACAGACAGACAGACAGACAGAGACAAAGACAGACTGACAGACAGAGACAAGGCGCGCTGTCAGCTCCATCCCTTGGCAATGTGCACGCTTCTCGTCGTCACTTCAAACCCACAAAAGGGGAAAGGGGGGGGGGATGGACGGAGAGAGAGAAAAACAGGAGAGACAGACAGACAGACAGACTGACAGACAGAGAAAGGGGGTCAGCTCCATCCCTTGGCAATGTGCACGCTTCTCGTCGTCACTTCAAACCCACAGAAGTCGGAAAGGGGGGGATGGACGGAGAGAGAGAGAGAGACAGAGAGAGACAGACAGACAGACAGACAGACAGAGACAAAGACAGACGACAGACAGAGACAAGGCGCGCTGTCAGCTCCATCCCTTGGCAATGGGGACGCTTCTCGTCGTCACTTCAAACCCACAGAAGGGAAAGGGGGGGAATGGAGGAGAGAGAGGACAGAGAGAAAAAGAGGGCAGACAGACAGACAGACAGAAAAAAGGGGAAGACAGATAGACAAGGGAGAGGGGGGGAAAAGAAGAAGAGGAGGGGGAAAGGGAAAAGAGGGGAAAAGGGGGAAGAGAAAACAGAAAAGAGACAAGAAAAAAACAAAACAAAAAACAGAGAGAGACAGGGGGAAAAAGACAAAAAACAAAAACAGAAAAAGACAAAAGACAAAAAGACAGCGGGACAGACAGAGAAAAGGGCCGGGCCAGCTATCCCTTGGCAATGTGCACGCTTCTCGTCGTCACTTCAAACCCACAGAAAAAGGGGGGGAGGGAAAAGAGAAGAGGGCAAGAGAGAAAAAAGAGAGAGACAGAAGACAGAAGACGACAGAGACAGACAGAAGAAGACGAGCAGAGAGACAAAGAGAGGCGGGAACGGAAAGAGAGGCAGAGAAGAAGAGGGGGCAGACAGAGACAGACGACAGACAGACGACAGCAGGGCAGACAGAAGACAGACAGAGACACACAGAGGAAAGGACAGGGGAAGGGGGGAAGACAGAGAGGCAGAGACACAAGAGAGACGAGCAACAGACGCAGGGCAAAGACAGACTGACAGACAGACAGAGACAAAGACAGACGGAAAAGACAGAGCAGAGAGAACAGAGGGAAGAGACAGAACAAGAGAACAAAAAAGGGCAAGAAAAAAGGGCCCCCCCCAAAAAAAAAAGAGAGAGGGTGAGGTGGGGTGGGAGAGAGAAAAAGAGAGAGAGAGTGAGAGAGAGGGGGGGAGTGAGAGGGAGGAGGGGGGAGGGAGAGGAGAGAGGGGGGGGAGGGAGAGAGGGGGGAGGGGAGGGGGGGATGGGATAAGAGAAAAAGGAGAGAGAGAGAGAGAGAGAGAGAGAGAGAGAGAGAGAGAGAGAGAGAGGAATATTGTTTTGGGGGGGTGGGAAAGGAGAGAGGGGAGAGGGGGAGGGGAGGGTAGAGAGAGAGAGAGAAAGTGGGTGTGGGGTGGGGGGAGGGGGGGAAAAGGGGGGGGGTTTGGGGAGTGAGAGGGGGGAGAAAAAGAAAAAATGAGGAGGGGGGAGAGAGAGAGGGGGAGGGGAGAAAAAGGGGGGTTTAAAAGAGAGAGAAACGAGAGAGGGGGGGAAGAAAGAGACAAAAGGTGGGGAGAGAGGGGGGGGGGGGATAAACCCCCAGACAGACAGACCGACAGACAGAGAGGACAGGGTGAAAGAGAGGGAGAGGGGGGGGGAGAGGGGAGAGAAAATTTAAAACCGGATTTTTTTTTTGTAGACTTTTTCTGTGTTCCCAGTTTGCCCTAACATGTCAGCCCGACATCCGAGAACACGAAGCCCCACATCATCATCATTACTTTCTGTGATCGGCCGATTTATTCCTTTGTGTATTTGCTTTTATTCATTCTTTCTAGAAGTGAGAAAGCTATAAATCACAAGCGACAGGCTACGTGTTCTTTGACAAATGTGGAGAGCGGCCTGCTTCATAAATATGTATCTTCTCACCTTTATGCATCAGCTCATTTGGCCTAGCGGTAAGGTGTGACGCTCGTCGGCGAAAGGACCTCAGTTCGATTCCGCTCGCTCCGCTTCGGCTGTCCTTTTCTCTTCGGAAGCTGTGGCCTTGTGACAGTGCCCTAACACTGATTAACGAAACTCTCAAAATGGCTTGCATCGTTGCCCAACTGTAACAGTGATATTTTGCAGGGTTCCAGTTTAGTGTTGCTTTACGTCCGCAGAAACTGTATAGACTATTAGAGACAGGATTTTGCTAGGTTATCATTATCTACTTTATTTGGATCTAGGTCAAAAAATTGAGTGGGGATAATTAATTTATTTAATATCTGTTTTGGGGGAAATTTTTTTCATTAGAATTTAGATGTAGTCTTGGTTGTCATGTACTAGTTCATGATAAATATTGTTGTGAGGGTAGGAGGATGGGTTCTACTAAGTTAATGAAATAATTGTGATGTTTGGTATTTTTCAGCATTAGGGTGACAGAGTTCTGTCCCCTGAGTTCCTAGTAGAAATACTTATGATGTCATCATCGAAGTGATGTCATAACGTTATGCAAAAAGAAAAGTTTTTTGACATCACAGATCATCAGCTATCCATGCCCTAACCGACAACTTTTGGGGGGATTGCCTTTGTCAAACTGTTATGGGTGAAAACAAAACAAAACAAAATAAAATAAATTAAAAAGACATAGACACCAATAACTATAACAACTACAACTACGACTTTAATAAACCAAGGCTACAGACCATCAATATCAGTTGGTGTTCAGTGTGTTAATTCATTACGGTATGAACGAACCCGCCAGTGGCAAGAAAATCTACATTTAAACTACCACCCCGGCAACACAACTTTAATGCAGAAATAATTATTGATTGGTAAGTAAGTAAACAGTGTGCTTAACGTCCACAGAAACCACGAGGCTTATTAGGGACGGGAGAGAAGGGGGTATGAAGGTGGGGGGGAGGGGGAGATTACATACCCATCGCTACACTGTCACCACCAGAATGATTCCTGCATCAAGATGGGCAGCGATGAGAGCCATTTTAATGTTTCATAGTTGTGAGGGACAAAGTCACAAGACAGTGTCCACAGACCACAACTTTTGAAGAGAAAGGAGAGCCGAAGCGGAATCGAACCGAGGTCCTTCTGCTTACCAGTCTAACGCCTTCCCGCTAGGCCAAACCGGCTCACAAATGACTGGAGATAGTGTAGCGTTAGATATAATCCCCCCCCCCCCCCCCCCCCCCCCCCCCCCCCCCCCCCCCCCCCACCCCCACCCCCGCATCTCCTGGGAACTCTGTCCTCGTCACTACCTACTTCAGGGGATAACTCGGCGTTAGATAAGTCTAACCAACCACTGAGCCAACTAGTCACTTTTATGCCTGGTACCATGCGAGCGAAACCAACGTTAAACTAAATTCAATAATAAGAACAACAACACTCTTATGTGAAGGCGGTCACTGGTGAGCTGTCCAGTAGCGAAACATGTGTCTGGGCAAAGCAACCAAATTAATAGGCTAATGGTCCTCACCACAATTAGATTTTTGTTTTGTTTTGTTTTGTTTGATAACCGGACTTTCGATAACCCAGAGTTCAGGAGCTGTATGAAAGTAAGTAAGTAAGTAAACATGGTGCTTAACGTCCACAGAAACCATAAGGCTTATTAGGGACGGGGAGAAGGGGGGTGGGAAGGGGGTATGGAGGTGGGGGAAGAGGGAGATTATATACATATCGCTACACTGTCACCACCAGAATGATTCCTGCATTAAGATGGTCAGCGATGAGAGCCAGTTTAAAGTTTCAGTAGGACGTGATGGACACAGTCACAGGGCAGTGTCCACAAATGAAAGTCGAGGAGGCCGTCCTTATGAGCCTTACGGTTTCTGTGGACGTAAAACAACATTGAACCATGCTTGGGCATTGGCGGTCACAGTTTGTCCCTAATAATTATGTCAACCGACATCCGAGGACATCAGTGAAGCTCAACATCATCATCATCACCATCTGCTCTCTGCTAAGCGTCGGGGAAGCAAAAACCTGACTCGGCTCCTCTGTTTAGATTTGTTTCCTTTTCTTTCCGATCTTACTTTTTATAAGGTCATCCAGACTCAGCTATAATGCCCCAGCAATCAATTACTTGCCTTCGTTTTTTCTTTTTCTTTTTTCTGCACTTGGACCTAAAGAGAGAAAAAAAAAGAGAAAAAAAATAGCGACAGGAGAGGAGGAGGTGGAGGAAGAGAACCAGGAAAAGAACGAATACACTGCGACCCGGTTTAGCCTGGTGAGGCAAATAGGTCAATAAGCTGAAAGAGAAGAGAAAGAGGGGCGAGCACCCCCCCCCCCCCCCCCCGCCACCCCAACCCCCCTCCACCCCACCCCACAACTTCCCCCCTTAAAACAAAAACAAAAAAAGACCAATAAAAGAAGAAAAAAAAAAAAAAGATGTAGAAGACACTGCGAACGCGAAGTAAGAATAAAAGACAGAAACAAGACAAAAACAAAAAAGAACAGGAGAAAATGAAAGCAACATTGGAGGAAGAAGAAGAAGAAGAGAAAAGAAAACAAACTTCAACTAAGATTAGAGTGGTGACGTAAAAACAAAAAACAAAACAAAAAGCTGGCGGGGAGAGGAAGGGGGGCGGGAAGGGACCGGGGTAGTAGGAGAGACGGGGGGGAGCTGGGAGGGGGGGGGGAGGGGGATTGCGGGTAAAGAAAAATGAGGACAGATATACAACAACAACAAAAAATCTTTAGAAATCGGAAGAAAAAAAAGAAAGAAAAAAACAGAAAAAACACACTCAATACGCTAGTGGAGTTATTGGGTTGGGGTGGGGTGGAAGGAAGGTGGGGGTGTTGGTGGTGGGGGGGGGGGGGGATAAAGCGTACTTGTGATCTGAGTGCTGGGAGTGGGTGTGGGGTGGGTGGGTGGGTGTGGGTGTGGGTGTATGGGTGTGGGGGGTGTATGGGGGGGGAGGGTATGGGGGGGGGGGGCAGGTGCGCCTTTTTAATTATATATTATGCAACAAACTTGCTCATAATTATGTAGCCTATAGCAGACAATAGGCTAGGCATAAATCCTTTTCCTCCTATATTAGCTCTCTGATGATGTCATCTTCATCATCATCATCACCATTAAAATAATTTATTATTTATGTTATTATGGTTATTCGCGCGCGTGTATGTATGTGTGTGTGTGTGTGTGTGTGTGTGTGTGTGTGTGTGTGTGTGTGTGTGTGTGTGTGTGTTGTGTGTGTGTGTGTGTGTGTGTGTGTGTGTGTGTGTGTGTGTGTGTGTGTGTGTGTGTGTGTGTGTGTGTGTGTGTGTGTGTGTGTGTGTGTGTAGAGAGAGAGGAGAGAGAGAGAGAGAGAAGAGGACAGACAGACAGACAGACGACAGACAGACAGACAGACAGAGAGAGAGAGAGAGAGAGAGAGAGGAGAGAGAGGAGAGAGAGAGAGAGAGAGAGAGAGAGAGAGAGAGAGAGAGATTATTTTAATTGCTGTGTGTGGTACTTTAATTAATTGTTTTAATTATATTACCTTGTGATAAACAAAAACAAGTATGTGATAATTAGTTCATTACTATTTGATAATGACGTCACAGTTGTTCTATATTTATGATATATATTACATATTAAATATTTATATATTAATAATAATAATAATGTTTGTTTTTGTTCGGGAGGTGGGAGGGAGGAAGGGGGTATTTATTTGTGTTTTTTGTTTTCAAATGCTGGAGGAGAGTTGCAAACAGATTCAAAAAGATTTCGTTCACGCAAATTAATCTACTTGACGCCCCTCAAGTCCCAAACCCCACACACACGAACACACACACACACACACACGAACACACACACACCCGAACACATCCGAACACATACACACACACACACACACACACACACACACACACACACACCACACACACACACACACACACGCACGCACGCACGCACGCACGCACGCACGCACGCACGCACGCACGCACGCACGCGCACGCACGCACGCACGCACGCACGCACGCACGCACCACACACACACACACACACAAACAAACACACACACACACACACACACACACACACACACACACACACACACACACACACACACACACACACCACTCACACACACACACACTACACACACACACACACACACACACACACACACACACACACACACACACACACACACACACACACACACACACACACACGCACGCACGCACGCACGCACGCACGCATGCACGCACGCACGCACGCACGCACGCATCAGTGCGCACGTGCGCGTGCGCGGTCTGTTCAATCTGTTGCCTACACAAAATGCCCCCAAAATTGTGCACAATTTTATCTGCCTGGCGAAATAAGTGTTCAGTCTTACCTCTCGTGTGTTTTCATATTTGTTTCCTCTCAAATTCAATTCAGCTGTTCAGTCAGTTATTCTTTTAGCTTTCCTCAGCTGAACACTCATGGGGTCCTCTGGTATATGCAATTGTACACTGACAAATGCATTCCTTCCGTGTGTGTGTGTGTGTGTGTGTGTGTGTGTGTGTGTGTGTGTGTGTGTGTGTGTGTGTGTGTGGTGTGTGTGTGTGTGTGTGTGTGTGTGTGTGTGTGTGTGTGTGTGTGTGTGTGTGTGTGTGTGTCGTCTGTCTGTCGTCTGTGTGTGTGTGTGTCTGTGTGTGTGTGTGTGTGTGGGAGAGAGAGAGAGAGAGAGAGGAGAGAGGGGGGAGGAGAGAGAGAAGAGAGAGAGAGAGAGAGAGAGAGAGAGAGAGAGAGAGAGAGAGAGAGAGAGAGTGAGTGTGTGTGTGTGTGTGTGTGTGTGTGTGTGTGTGTGTGTGTGTGTGTGTGTGTGTGTGTGTGTGTGTGTGTGTGTGTGTGTGTGGTGTGTGTGTGTGTGTGTGTGTGTGTGTGAGAGAGAGAGAGAGAGAGAGAGAGAGAGAGAGAGAGAGAGAGAGAGAGAGACAGAGACAGAGACAGAACAGAGACAGACGACGACAGACAGACAGACGAAGAGAGAGAGAGAGAGAGAGAGAGAGAGAGAGAGAGAGAGAGAGAGAGAGAGAGAGAGAGAGAGACAGAGACAGAGACAGAGACAGAGAGACAGAGACAGAGAGAGACAGAGAGAGACAGAGACAGGGACAGGGACAGAGAGACAGAGAGACAGAGAGAGAGAGAGACACAGAGAGAGAGAGAGTGAGTGTGTGTGTGTGTGTGTGTGTGTGTGTGTGTGTGTGTGTGTGTGTGTGTGTGTGTGTGTGTGTGTGTGTGTGTGTGTGTGTGTGTTTATTGTTTGTTTGTTTGTTATTGTTGTTGTTGTTTTGTTTACTTTTTGTAGTTGTTGTTTATCTTACTACCCCGCCACTGACTTGGGCAATCACACGCCGTAATATGCGGAGGATTTATCTCGGCCATTTCGGGAGGATGTATGATGTTATGCAAGGAGCTTATCATCGCTGAAGATAGACCCAACGCAACTATCCAATACATAAAAACATTTTACTGCAACCTTGGTGTTCATGCTGGTGTCAATAATGATGTTGTGACACAGCCATTACATTTCAATGAAAGGGGACATACTAAACTGCAGATACTTTGCATTTATCCAATAAAATAAAAATAAAAAATAAATAATAATAAATAACTTTTGTATAGCGCTATTCTCTGGCCGTGTACACGAACTCACTGCGCTTTACAACTGACATTCTCAGTCCAATGACATTTCAAGCTCTAAGTTTCAAAAACGTTATAGTAAATTAGTAATACATATAATTATGACAACTAACAATATATAATATGGTGTATTCTGCGTACAAGCCTCGATACACACTGTCAAAATTCATTTATACGTACTTGCTAACTAGTTGTGGTCAAAATTCATTTATACGTACTTGCTAACTAGTTGTGGTTTAAAAATGTTTGCACTGGCAATAAGAGTATAAAAATTGTGCCGAGACGGAACACAGTTCAAGGGGAGAGAACAACATTTTAACTGTACAAGTAAAAGTGTTGGAAGATTTGTTTCCCCTGCAACCCGCATCCCAGTGGAGATTGCAGTGTGAGTGTGTGAGTGAGTGTGTGTGTGTGTGTGTGTGTGTGTGTGTGTGTGTACGCCCACTTATAATGGTCCTGCATAACATGGTTTTGCATGCGTGCGTGTCAGTGCCGCGTGCGGGCGTGCGTACGTACGTGCGGCCGGCGCGGTGCGTGTGTTGCGGCACTGTTTCAGTTGGGCCGGTTCCGAAAAGCGTGGCCGTGCAATTTACAACTGTCTGTGTCGACCTTTGTAGGATTGTCAGGTGGCACAATGTCGGTTGCCGGGAGTAGACTCCACACCGACTCAGCGTCACCGAAGGCTCCGCGGCCGCCGGGCTGTGGCCGTAGGGTTTCCCGGGCTCATGGAAAAACTGCATGGCGACTCAGTCTGAAACTGAGGAAACTCGACAGTGCTACTGACAGTATAATGGGCATCACATGTTTGATGTTACGCGGCAGTGAGCCGGTTTGGCCTAGCGGTAAGGCGTTAAGCCCGTTCTTAACTGAGCGAATGTCACTTTGTAAGCGGAAGGCCTCTCCTTTCACTTCAAAAGTCAGTTGTGGTCTGTGGACAGTGTCTTGTGATTGACCCTTTGTCCTCACGTTACAGTTATGAAACATTAACTTAGTGGCTCTCATCGCTGTCCACCTTAATGCAAAAGTCATTCTGGTGATGACAGTGCAGCGATAGGTATATAATCTCCCTCTCCCCCCACCTCCACTAGTCTACTGAGTACTCCCCCCACCCCCCACCCCCCTTCTACCCGTCCCTAGATAAGCCCCGTGGTTTCTGTGGACGTCGGGGCACCATGTTTATTTACTTACTTGATGTTACGTGTTATCTGTTATCAGTCATAGTGGAGTGAAGAGGACTCTGGTTGTGGTAAACAAATGCAAAATTCGGCATGACAATTATGTCACTTTGGACTATTTTGGCCACCATTACCGCGGCCGATTCGACTCATCGTGAGTCGCCGCCGCTGGCCTAGAATTTGTCAGTTTGGACTATTTTGGCCACCATTACCGCGGCCGATTCGAGTCATCGTGAGTCGCCGCCGCTGGCCTAGAATTTGTTTGGTTTTAACCCGTACTTCCTTTTCATAGATATTAATAGCATAACCAAATGAAGCTTGCAGGTGGACATATCTGCAATTTTTCTCGTTTTCTGGCCATCTTGCGTTCCCCGTTAAAATACTGGTGAAAGGTTATTGACTTATGACACTTTTCGCTAACGTTAAGTTTCTTTTGCACACGACACGTAACTTTTTCAGGCTGCTGGGAAATCTAAATTTAGAAACCAACAAGAACTTCACGGGACTTCCTGATCAGTGCGGCTGATTGCAAAAGGTATATTAGATTTAGACTTATCTTCTGTGTACTGTTTTGCCCCTCTTTGAATCAGCAATAGTGGTAGGTACATGTGTCGTGATCAGAGTTTTCATCAGAGAATTTAAATGAATATGCGGGGCACTCATGATATTGGTGTGTCACGTCAGTGATTGAATACCACTTTGTATGCCTTTGGCATCTAGCTAGAATAGTAGAAAGGTACGAAAAGTATTCAGTTTGTTGAAATAACTTCGTTCACAAGTCGATCGGCCTATTTGAAGCAATAAAACGACAACAAAGCCAATGTGGGTCGTCAAAATAAATAATGGTTTGTCATGCGACACGACAGGCAAATATTACGAAATCGTTCGATTATCAAGATACCGGATCTTGCATTGCTTGCTCAGTCAATAAGTCGCAAGCTGTGTAACACTAACAGTTAAACTGTATCACTTTGTCTGGGTACAAATCAAAATCCGGGACTACCGCTGGTAATTTAATTTGTGATTTCTCCTGGGAGAAGGAGAAAACTCGTATTCGGAAATCAGAAATGCGATGTCTGCCGGCAGGATTTAAAATTTTACATATCTGGATCTGTACATTGCAGGGACCATGTATACCACAATTTCGATTTCAAGTAAAACCGTGAAAAATCTCAGTGAAATGGATTCTAATTTTTACTGATAAAAAGTTGATCTGACCAAACGAAATCGGTACAAGAGAAGAGAAAAGTAGAGAACGAACAAACGATTTTTTGTTTTTGTTTTGAACTAGGCCATTATATATGTCAATGTCACTAGTGTCAGTGCTGAGTGAAGGTAGTGCAGTCCTATACATGTATACGTAATCTTTCTAGGCTATCCACACTTGACACACTCGCCTGTTCATATCTTACTCAACTTACTGTAGTTTGGGATTACACTTGGAGTGTGCAGCAGAATTTAAAAGCAGTTTAAGTTGCAGGCACTAATGCAGTCATGGTCAGACAGAGGGGGATATTAGTAATATCTCTAGACAATATAGATAAGAGAAGACTTTTTCGTCCGGAAATGGCCACAGTTTTAAACTGTATCTGTTAGAAGTGTGATCATTGCTTGCTGGCTTCTTTTCTTTTTTTTCTTGAAAACAACAAGCAAACTAATAAAAAGTAATATAATTATCCATATTAACAATAGTAATTTTGAATTTTGTTCCAAGGATTAAAGAGAGAGCTTTCCTTGCTGAGTGAATTTTCATGAAACTTGTGACTTTTTTCAGATTATCTGAGCAAAATGGCGGATGCTCCACCCCCTTACTCTGCAGCACCAGCAGATCAGAAGAGCGGACCATATCCACCAGGTACGTTGGCTTCATTAACTTATTGTGACTGGCTGTTGACTCTTTAGTCCTAGAAGGCTGGATTGTCCAAAAGAAACCCAGGTCTTTCTTTCTTTCTTTTTTGTGGGACGCATTACTCTCCAAAAACAAATTACCCATATAATATTTATACAAAAGTTCATTCTAAATCAGTAAGAGTATAAGTAAAACATCACAAAAAGTCAGATACGAATTTGAATGATTGTTTTTTCTACATTTCAGCCTAAACAATAAGAACTTAATTTCAAAATCCTTGTTGTAATATTATTGATTTGAGGTTTAGAAGAGAACATAACATGTATGAAATTCAGCAGTTTATCACTAATGTCAGTGCACTAAGTCTGGGATGCTAAACATCTGTTTCTAAGGTATGGTTTATTTAAACAAATTGAAATTAAAACCAATTCAAGGGGACTTTTGGCAAAAATCAGTTTTGCCCAGACTCAGTTTAAGTTCTTTAACTGTAAAGTGTAACCACGACTTGAATGTTCGTCTCTCACAGCACAAGCTGGCTACCCACCTCCCGGTTTTGCCCCGCCACCCTCACAGCCAGGCTACCCCCCTTCACAGGGCGGCTACCCCCCTCAGCAGCCTGGGTATCCTCAGGGTTACCAGTCTCAACCAGGACCGTACCCGCCACCAGGAGCGCCAGGGTACCCTCCTGCCGGCCAGACAATTGGTACAACGCACAACACGGTCGTTGTTACCCAGCCTACTCTGACTGTTGTGCAGGTACAGGTGGACTTCATTGTGCGCTGTGAAATCAAAGTTATGACAGTGAGAATGAATCTCTCCAGGGATGCAAATAAAAATTGTAGTGTTTTGTCATTTTAGGTTGTCATTACTTATAAATTATACACTGTACTACAAAACATCTTGAGAGTGGTGTTTGTTAAAGATGGTGTGCTAATACTATTACTAATACTGTAATAGTCTAGTACTACTAGAATCCTAAGTAGATGGTGCTATGTCCGTGGACTCAAATTCACATAATTTATAATGTGTTTCACAATGACAAAGGACAGATTTGGTTCTTTTATTTGAGAGAGAGAGAGAGAGAGTGTCATGTGTGTATTTAGTTGGTGTAGGATTGGGATTGTTTTTCATATTATAATGTTGCAGAATGTTGTTGTTTTCTCATTAGGGTTGAGTCTACTTTTTAAGTGTACATGCACCAGGGTTGGAGTAGATGCATCTGAACTGGAAATGGATCAGTGCCTTGCAGTTTGGTATACCTGAGAATCTTTTGTTCCAGACCTTCCACGAGGCACCAGTACGCACCTTGTGTCCTCATTGCCGAGCAGACATTGTTACTGCAACGCACTATGAGTCTGGAACTTTCTCGTGGCTCATCTGCGTCATCCTCTGTTTAGTGGGGTGAGTTTTTATTTGTTTCATTTTAAATTTTGAACTATTGGGCCTTCAGGTTGGCCATGTCAAGAGCCTTAACAATCACATTGTGATTTTTTTATATTGTCAATGTCAAACTTTGCCTTATGGTATTGGTAGTATCCAAGGTCCCGCCAGCATTATGCAATTGAAGCTAAATGTTATACATATTTCTCTCTGTGTGTTTTTGTTCGACCAAGGTCAACCAGTGACTGATTTTTATGTGTGTGGATTAGTAGATCACTGTAGTTCTGTTTCAGACTGGCAGTGATTCAGGGGTGATAATTGTTTAAAATAGCCCAAGATGCTGATGCAACAAATACCTTATCATTTACTGATTTAGCCCTGTGTACTGTAGTAATACTAATAATAAGTAATATCCAAGGTATTTCAGACATTGGATCATGTTAATTACTGTTGAGCTTCACCTCTTCATGAAAATATATTAACATGTTGCACGGACATGATCTTGCACAAATGCCTTTTTAGTGTTAAACTGTTAATGTTATTGTTTGTTTTTGAAAGATAATTTAAAGTGTCCAGACTACAAAAAACTGAATGTTGAGCATTTCATGGAGACTTTTATGTGGTTTAATGTTTGTCATGGCATCCAAAGCAGCCAGCAGCAGGCTTCTGATTTTTCTCGTGTAGTGTGTGCCATGGCTTTGCTTCGGAAGTCATCTGGGCTTCTTCTTACTCTTCAGTATTCCAGGATTGTCCATAGGCAGTTACTGATCTAGCTTGATGGCGTTGATGAAGTTGGTAGTCTGTACAACTGTACAAGGTCCTTTTTAGACCCCTCCCCCCTCCCCCAAGATTTTCTACAAGCGTTGGCCGTTGCTCCATAGGGCATGTGCTGTGTCTGTGCTTCCTTGTGTAAGAGGCAGGACTGTAGAACAGATTGTAGTGTTTGTGAGCCTTAATTCTGCCAGTTCTCACTTGGGCAGTTGACTGTGTGTGACAGACCAAGGCGATACAGGGCATGCAGTCACCAGTGTCCATTCCATAGTCAAAAGATGGTGATCATGCTGATCAGTGACACTGCAGCTGTTGCATTTGGTCGTCAGGTGGCAGGCTCTGCTGAGCTGCCCATTTGGTCTTACAGTGCTGCTTGATCAGAGCCTTGGCTTCTCTGAAGGAGACTTGGTTGACTTTTCTAGTCTGACACTTACCATATCTGCCTGAGAAGCCGCCTGGGCTGCTGCCTGGTTATTCCAGTCTGATCTTTATCATGACTCTACATCATTAGTCAGACAGGCTGCTGATTTGTCCAGTCTGATATTTACCATGACTTTGATTCAGAATCGGCTGGGCTACTGATTTTTTCTTGTCAGATATCTACCATGACTTTGCTTCAGAAGCTGGCTGGGCTACCGATTTTTCCTGTCTGATATTTACCATGACTCTGCCAAAACATTTCATGCCTGTCCTAACATTTCTTCAAAATGTGAGCTGGGCTATGCCTGATATTCATTCCATTTCCAGTATGATGTTTATAATATTATTGTGTTGCAGATGTCAACTGGGATGCTGTCTGATCCCCTTCTGCGTGGACAGTTGTCAGGATGTGATTCACACCTGTCCCAACTGTCGCCAGCAGATCTCCCGCTGGGGACGTATGTAATGGAAAAGCCACAAGAATATGGTGACTCCACGTCAGAGTTGAGCACAGATGAAACATCTCGACACTTTAGCATCTCCACAGTGCCTGAAATGGCCATTATAGGATGAAGCTGTTGATTGTGGGCCATGTGATTTGTTAATTAATGAGGCTCTGATTATGAGTCAGACTGCACTATACACAAGAGAATTTCAGTGAACACATTATTGCCTTTTTTTGGCAAGCCTTTTGTGGTATTGGTTTTGGATACTTGCATGTCTTGGATATAACTGCCTTTCCAAATGGCTGTTGTGTCACTGTGGAGCTTTTTGTTTGTCTTGCCATTATTAAATAGCAATTCAGTTTTTAATTTTGACTTGCATGAAAAATTGTGAGTCTGTTTAATGGTCAGTTGGCTGGCCAGTTGATTGCCCAGGGAAGTTTCAAAAACTTCAGTGTTGCCATTTTCTGGGATAAATGTGATGAATATCAGGCTTTTTATGGTGGTACTACACTTTGGGCGTTACTGGTTCATGCCACTTTCAGTGACCAGGGCCATAAGTCAAGGTCATAGCAGTGTCATTTTTTAAATGAAATTTTTATGTTCTTAATCTTATGCAATTAAGTTAACATTTTGTAGGACTGTTATCAGTGTTAATGATGTCAACTAGATCATGAATATGAAATACTATTTTTCATGGTCCTATGTATCAAGGGAGATGATTGAGTCTTGATTTTCTTTCTTTCTCAAACCCCAAAATCAGCACTTAAAGGGAGGTCACAAACCTCTCCATCATTCATGCGGTCAGTGTAACACAGCTGCATCTTGTCAGGTCCATGGAAACAGAATGCTTTTAACTCCACTGCTATGTTCTGTGTTCAGGAATGTGCAAAACACTAAAAAGACGATGCACAACAGGGAGATAATTACATGTTTGTATGGTTTTGTACTTGAATGTGAGTCATCAGTTTCATGCAGCTCTTCCTTAATCTCTTCCGGGAAAACCTGGATTGCCTGGGTAAGGACGGCTAGCATCTGTAAGAGCAGCGTTACCCAGTCCTACTGTAGTGTATGCCATGTGTTAGACTGAAGCTATTGTGATGCAAACAGAATTAACCATTAAATTTACCAAGGCCTGTTGACTCACACCATGTATATTTCAGTCTCAGATTAAACTTCTTATTTTTTAAAGAGTGAATTACAGTGTGAATTTTTTATATATTTTTTAAAGACTGAATCATAGTGTGGATTTTTTATTTATTTTTAAGACTGAATCATAGTGTGGAATTTTTTTTTTTTAAAGACTGCATCATAGTGTGGATTTTTTGATTTTTTTAAAGAAGCTCGAGTTTATGGCCATCAGCTGACGCCTTGTCCCACCTGCTGTACATTTTGACTTGGTTCCAATGAACTTGTGCACACAAGAGAAATGTATGGTTACTTCTTGGTTTATGAATCACCGAATGTTACCATCTTGAACTGGAATGTTTTGTAAATATTACTGCTGTAAAAAAAGTTTGTAGATGCATGCTTTGTAGTATATGCAGAGTCCCAGCCTGTCCAAAAATAGTTTTTTTCATAAAAAGCAACAGCACTAGATGAAATATTAACAGGCTCCTTTTCAGACAGTCCCTTTGTTTGCTGTCTTTTGCTTTCCTTCTTTTAGTCTGCTTACTGACTCTGCTTGCTGGAAGCTATTACGTTATGATGCACATGTGCCACATGTTTGGTAAAGATATTGTAGTTTTGAATTCAATTTTATTTTCAAAGCCAGTTATACTCAGAGACGTTTTTGTTAGACTCATCCATAATGGTCTGCTTCATGGGCTGTGTGACTTTAATGTCAACTGTGTATTATTCAGTAGTTAATTATAATTCAGTAGTCCAAAATATATTCAGTACAGTTCAAGGCGACCTGCATGCTTAGAAAAACAAAGTTACAGGAAAAACAAAATTCTCAGGAGTTTTTCAGTTTTGTGTTTGAAATTGTTCCAGTGTTGGTGATAGTGGTGCCTTTTTCATAATTTTAAGGTGTACCATCTTGCATTGCGCCATTTCCTCCAGGATGTACAGACGTTATTGCCTTGGGACTTATTAGTGTTGTGGTACATTTTAAATTGAATTCACGTTGATCTTTTTCAAAAATTATTACTTCTATGATGTATATGTACATGGATGAAAATGAAATATGCGTGACCATCAACTCTTACCCCAGATTTATGCTGGAGATGAAGTCTTTCTGCATTAACCCCTTCATTGCCCCACCCTGTAAAATTTCCAGACTGAAAAGTGTACACCTGCAAACAGGATATTTTCTGGTCCTGTAATGAATACACTTTCAGATAATGTGCGATTTGATGAAAATCCTTTTAAATGCTAATTTGAAAGAAAGGGGAAAGAACTTAAGGATTTCAAATTTCAAACTTTACTGGTAGTTTTCAGGTGACATCACGGCAACCATGGCAGTGAAAAGGTTAATTGAGGCATAAGCAAATTCATGCTGATACAGGTTTCTTTTATTAACTGCTGTTTGTCCTTCACTCTCTGTTGGCTTCTTTGTAAAAGCAAAGCAAATATATACCTGAGGCATAAAGATATTCATGCTGATACCTCTTTTATTAAGTAATTAACTGCTGTTCGTGTAGACAAGTCACCTCAGTGTCCAACACTCTCTGCTGCTGGGCTTCTTTGTGAAAGAAATAGCAAACACCTTTATGCTGCTCAGCATTTTTGTGCTGGAATTGACAAGGATGTTACTTGAACCTCATTACAAGGAGTGCCGGTCAAAGGATTAAAATTATAACCATCCTTAAGCATTGTGTCCGTGAAGTAACTTTTTACAGATATATCTGCTGTGCTATTCCTCTTCTTCTGTTTTTTCTTTCTGTGCCTTACTAGTTTACACTTCATGTTATCAATTAACAGTACAATGCCCAGTCAAATTGTCTTGCTATCACTAGTATCAGAGTAACAGAGGAGTGTGTGGCTGCAACACAACTTAATGTACTTTTAAATGATTGTTTGATCTGCTGCCCTTGCATGCATTTTCTGCTGTACATGCAGTTTTGAGCTGTTGGGTGTTGTGTTTGTTTTATAAGGTAAAAATAACTGCCTCTTTTTCTCTGATAGTTGAATGATGCTTGCTCTGATCTTATGTTTACACTTGCTGAAGACTTCATTGCTTGGACATCTTGCACACTTGGTTTGAATTATGAAACAAAATTTATTGTTATTATTAGATGACAGATTGTTTCATTGAAAATCAAATTGAGAATTCCTCCTCCTCTGTTACAGCCCTCCTAGATCCTTGTCATGTTTTTATGGACTTTGTGGGGGGTTTCATTTGGTGCCAGAATGAGGGGGTGGGGTGGGGAATGCTTATATTGTGCATGCTGTACTGGGCATTTGCTGCACCATGTATGTAATAGTTGTTTTTTGTTTTTGTTGCTGTTTTTTCTTTGTTTGATTTTTTGCAAGGGGGTGGGGAGGGATCAGACTAGTGTTGTTTTCTGGTCCTGATGTTTTTTTGTGGGGGGTTATTTTCATGTACATCATGCCTGTAGGGTTTTCCAGACAGTGAACTGATGCTATACCCAAGATTGGGTCCTGTCGGTGAAAAGCCAGCTGTGACAGTACTGCATTGCCAAGCCTGCTAATAATGAGCTGTTTATATTGGTGGATACAGTTTTTCTGCTGCAATGAATTCTTTAAAGTGTCCGCCTGTGTAGCACATGAGACCTCATCAAAAGGATTAGACGCTGAGCTCACAAGCATTGGGGGGTGGGGGTGGGGGGTGGATAAGAAGATTACTGCCCATACAAGGATGTGAAGCCGTGACCTTCTGATCCCAAACCCTGTCTTAACCACTTTCCTATTGCCATGTTTGATCATGTGGTTACTAACACTAATTAGGTTACAGACAGATAATCACAGTATCAGTGATCAGTTTGATGAGCTTGGACACAAGGCTTTTGGGAAAGTAACTCATAGGGTTTCCTGTTGGAAAACATCACACATGGGAGAGTATGTACAGTAGAATCCATTTAGCTATCCAAGTTGTGGGAATGTATCTGATGTCACTTGGGTAGAGATGCATTGTAAACTCCTACACACTGAATGTCCCCTCATCCAACCCCAGCCAGACATGGACAAAAATTGTATGCCTTTTGACTTTTTTCTTTCTTTTAATTTTATTGTGAGTCCACATAATTTTGGATTATTTGGTCAAAATAGCTTTTACATACAATCTTGACACAGAATATCAGAAAATTAATTAGACATGATGAAACGGCGTGAGTTTTGAGCATTTTTGCAGTTTTTTTGCAAAAACACTCCAACATCTTTTTTTTTACGTTAATACTTTTGGGATGATATTTTAGAAGTATATCTATATTTTTCCACTCAAACCATCTCATTTGCTGAAACATACAAGACGGTTATGTGAATAAAGTCATTTCTTTCATTTTGATACATGTACATAACCACTTATTTTATTTTTGAGGGAGCTGTGTGAGGGATCTGTGGGTGTACATTTTAGCAGTTTACATTTACTGTTTACCGTGTATATTTTTTCTCTGTGGGTAATAAAAATTATGTTAAAAACAAGATTACATAACATTTTAGCAGTTTACATTTACTGTACACTTGTTTACCGTGTATATTTTTTCTCTGTGAGTAATAAAAATTATGTTAAAAACAAGATTACACCGCCATCTTTCTGTTCCAAGTTCTGTACAGACTTCAGTAATGGTGTTGGAGGGGGTGGGTGGGTAGGGGAGGAGGGGTTACCTCTTTTGTATGCATGCGCAAGGATTGGCTGAGGACCGGTCTGCATTAGGTCATCTGACCAGTTCAGGCAGGTAGTAATACAGCGATTGGGGGAATCAACATTTTTGCATCACTTGCATGCTGTTTGGAGTCTAACTGCAAAACTAAGTTCTAGATTTCACAAAGTGTTACACAGACTCTCTTTTTCTCTCTCTAGGCACACTAACACACACACTGAAAAGTGAACATTTGGTCTTCCTTAAGTCTGCTTGATCAACTCTTCATTAATTTTGCGTCGACACGCAGTTTCAAAACCCTGAATATAAGCTTTTCCTGGCAAAGTGCTCTTGATCTTTATACAATACGTCAGTCAGCAGTACCCATTTCCAGTATCATCGCTGATGGAAAATTTGTTTTATAAAGATGACAACTCTTGCATGGAGCTTGTGATGTGTATCACAAGTACACCACGTTCACACAGAGGCACAAACCACCAACACCACATGCCTCAATCAGTCCTCTGAAATCTTTCCTGTTGTGACTGACTCGACTATACATCAATTGTATTTTAGATTTTGATCAGCCAGGCCATGGCGACCAAGGACTGACTCCCAATGTCTTGTGAACCTTCAGCAGCAATTGCTTGGTGTGATGGTTCGCTGGAGTGACAATACACATGCACCAGACAATTTGCTGCTGGACAATTCACCATTGGACAGTTAACCACCACCACGCACACACTACAGACCTAGATGGCCGCCACTGGGTGATGGTTAAGTCCTGGCATTTTTTTTGATGGTGCATTGTTTGCAATCATAAGTAAGCAGTATTTTTAGAAATATAAAATGGATATCTTCAAAATGAGTGGCACTATCCATTCAGTGACTTTGCCAAGGCGTTCAATGATTTGTTTTTGTCATAATCCTGACATCTGGGTTTCTGAACTGTTGAGCCAGTCTACCAAAAACCAAAGCCCCTGTGTATTTTAAAATAGACGGGCTTTGGCCAAAACCTTAGCCAGAGTTGTATGCTGGAGCATTGGCAGGCAGACTAACATGTCAAGAGACTGGGTTCATTGTTAAACTACGGTCACAAACTCACATGCACCCCTTATTCTTATTTCTAAATTTAAAAAAAAAATGTAACTAAAAATTGAGGATTTGGTTTGTTTCAAAACGTACCCGTACCCTGCTATTGTGGTAATTGGTATCTTTATTTTAGAATCTTACTTCCATAGTAATACATTACAGAACTCAACTTGACAGTGTAGAAAATATGATCATGTCACAGCTAGCCGGCCTAACGCCCTGCGTACCGAATAGTCAGGTGTTTTTTTTGTTTTTGTTTTTTAGTATCAACACACAAGGGAGTTATTAGCACTCTATATATTATACATAACGCAAATACAGCAACAAAGACCTGAGTTGCCTATGGTAACTCTCATCTGGCATGCATTTACAGGTTAGTTAATACAAGGTACACAAACTCCTCCAGAAGTACATCCACTTTTTTTTCTTTTTTTCTTTTAGTACAATACTACTAGTACTACTACTAATAATAAATGGGCATATAACATGTCTAACCCATTATGGTCCTCAGTATAAACTCTTTAAAAAAATACATGTATCTTGCCAAACAACAAACATTCAAATGCACACACACACACACACACACACACACACACACACACACACACACTGTACATATGCGGGTATTGCTGGTTCGTTTTGTTTGGCTTTTTCCTTTTTCCATAGCTAATGTGTGTGTTTTTAGTCACGGCTGTCTGTTTTGTTTTTGTTGTTGTTTTTTCTTCTTCTTTTTTCTCTGGTCTGTGGCTATGCGCACGCCAGGTCAAATAACTGTCAACAGGTTGACTTTTCTGTTTGTTGATTAAGACCCGCCAAGAAACCCCGTCCCTCCAACACGCCACATAATTAATATGGTTGCAGTGTTGCTTTACGTCCATAGAAACCGTAGGCTTATTACGGACGGGAGCCCAGGACGGCCACCTCGACTTTCACACAGCTCCTGAGCTCTAGCCATATAATTTAACTGATCTAACAGTCTTGTACAAACATCTTTGCCCAGGTTGTACACGCCTACAGCTAAACATGGGCAGGTAACTCCCATCATCTTAGGGTAGTGCTTTTGCACACGGCACTGTTTCAACACTCTCATCTAAACAAACAAACCGAAGAAGCTTTCTCGACGCAGGTGAGAGGTTGTTTGCTGTGTTACTATTATCCTGGACAGTTCCACAAACAGAGTCTAGAATATTATCACAACTCCTGCTGCTGATAATTTATAACCGAGCATGTAGAACTTAGCTACAGTATATCGACGTATCAAACTAGGGACGCGCCCATCATGCCCGCACACCCCAACATCCGGTTAGAGTTCAGTAGTCTTGTGCTTACAAGGAAGTTGTACTATATCGATAATCATAATTCTTATTGCCCACTTCCAAAATCTTTGGGGACAGTTGGGTAAGATTCCAGTTAGAAATTGTTGTTTAAGACCGTTTGATTACTAGTCGAAAGAACCGAATGACTGCGGTTTTAGTTTCAGAAATGTACTGGGGATTGGTGTAAATGATTAATGTTGTTTAGATAGGTGAATATTGAAAACTGTTTGAAATAATAGAATCAAAGTATGCCTCCGTGAACTAATGACGAATTAATACTAATAAGGAAAATGTGTATATAAATTATATGTATTACATTTACAATATATATACAAGAGTCACAGAATAACAACAATTTACATTTTTTGTTCCATGTAAGTTCTGTAACTGTAACTGTGCCTGTGGTAGTCAAGTACTTACTACTACTACTAGGTCTAGTAGCAGTACACAGTAGTAGTTAGTACTAGTTACTGCTACTGGTAGAAGTCTACAAGTACAGTGAGTGGCATTTTGTGCACACACTCAAAAATCCTGATTCAGTGACTGGAAATAGAGCAACTATTGATATTGATATTATGATAACCATAATTGATTGAATTTAGATTGTTGGCAGTTAGTTTGTTTTTGTTTTTAGTGTCCTCATAGTCTTACTTGCTGTATCACTATCAGTATCACCGCATTAGTGTATGATAGTTATACAGCTTGACATTTGTTCTTGTATCAGGATTTCAGTATTATTAATATTATCTTAATTCTTATTCTTATTATCTTAATTTTTATTTACCGACAAGTAGCAATCTTGTTTAGTTTTACACCTTTACACTTAGTAGACTTATACTGAAGCCTTCATCTCCATGAACCAGTCTTAATTAGTTAATACAAGTTATAAAACAGTTTTATTCATTATTGTTGAGATTATTTACTTTGGTTCTTTTTTATTTAGAGTTAAGAGTACACACAGGTGAGTCTTGAAAAATATTTGTATCAATTGACTTGCCTAGTCTGTGCTGGGGAGCAGGAATATCTCAGTGGTAGAGCAGACTTGCGTTCAAGAGGTCATGGGTTTTAAGTCATGGCAGGAGTGGGACTGGGAGGAGTTTCTTTGTCTCGCCAACTTTCAGTGCTGACTCTCAATCTCATTTCAGTATCAGTTCCAGTTTCCACCCCATGTTGCTGCAGTAGCAAACTAGCATGTGCAAAACTGAAAGATCCCAGTCACATGCATGTGATGTATGCAGGGATCTCATTAACAGTAATAACATGTTTTATGCATTATTTTGCACAGTTTGAAATGCCAGTTGCCACATCACATGTAATGATGTATACATGTATACACATTTTTCAGAATTAGATTGTGATGCATCTAATAGTTACATAACAGATCTATGATGTAGAGCATCTGCAAAAATCAAAGATCTAGTTTCCTAACTAGCTTATTAGCCACCAACACAAATCCAGAAAGGACAAAAGCACAGCAGTGCCTGCACCTTACACACACACACACACACACACACGCACACACACACACACCTTACACACACACACGCACGCGCGTGCGCACACACACACACACACACACTCACACACACAGGGGACTAGAAAGACAACATGCATTATATAAGACTATGCCTTTGAAATAGGCTTACCATACCATAGTACCAGCAAAAAACAACACAACTACTAATATCAATTGCTGTTAATGTTACCATTTGCTTGAACTGCATAGAAGTTGATTTCTGTGCTGTGCAACAGGGGCTTCAGTTGACAGAATTTAATCAAGTTCAGTAAATCAAGATGTATAACTGAAGGACCTAGACAAAACCGCTAATGGAGGGACCTCATGTCAAGGACAGCAGAGGGGTCCTTTGGAGGGCCCTTGGGGGAATATTTGGGCCTGTCAGATTGCTGGTTTGCATGTATGCGAGTCATGACAATAATTGACCCATGCATGTTTTTTTCAACACATTTGTGCATGCCATACATGGTTTCATTTTAACTTTTAATGAACCTACCACAGTCACTGGTATGTGGCTTCAAATGAAGTGATGCTCTAAACTGGTGCATGGTTGTATGGTGTACACAGAATATGTGCTGAGACAGCAGCAGTTTCATGTGGCACCAGACATGTAACAACCAAATAGCTCTGTAGTGTAACTTGGAAGTACACTTTGTTGGATATTCAAAACATGCTATAATATTGAAAATGCTACTTACAGTCACTCACTCACTGAGAATCATGTGTGACAAGTGTATGGCAAGTGTCTGAGAGCAGAGAATGGTGCAATATAAAAGTGTTCACTTAATTGTATTTGTTGCCAATGGGTGACACAAAGAGATGGATAGCTAAGAGTAAGAAAGGGTTAGGATGAAAATGACCCTGATTTATTTTAAAATAAAAAGTTGAGATTTTAAAACATATTCTGGCAGGGCAGGGCCTCTACAAGAAACATAACTGGTAAGGAGTGACCAGCCTTTTTTTGTTGTTGTCTTTTTTGTTAGGCCATCTGTCTGACCAGCACCCACAGGGTATCTTTAAAAAAAAAAAAAATCCATTTCGAAACTCCAAGGAAGGTTGAAAACAAAAATCCATTGCGAATCTCCAAGGAACTTTGCACTCCATGTGAACTTTGCCAAACTGAACTGAACTTAAAAACACTTTCAGTAATTTCACAACACATTGTCATTGATTGATGGCCTTGCTCAAGTGTCAAGATCATGGCAACTGCAGATGGATGAAACTGAAACAGTAAAAGTTATGTTTTCATGACCAGCTTATGCGAAAACTTTTTTTATGTGTGTAATGGAGTGGAGTGGTAGAAGGACAGGACACAGGCAGCGGAGTCAGTCAAAATGGAGACCACAGCAGGTGGCGACGGCAAACAGGCTTTATTCTACAGCAGCAGACAACTTTCTCAGCACACCCAAAATCCTCACGCGCACGCATAGATAAGAGAACTGCGCGGGCCGCAAAGAACACACGCTATCGCTACAATGAAATCAGCCCTCTGGACCACAAAATGGCTGACTATTGTGTTTCCTTGGCCCGCACAATACAGTTTCCTCAACAATAACTAAACTAATTAAAACATGAAATACATCAAATAAAAGCTACAGTTACAACCTTTTAAACCGTATAAACAAAATGTACACACATGACTTATTTAATTTACAACAAGAGTGGGAAGCGTGGCTTGCACCTATCTATAAGCAGATTCGTACAACTAAATCACAACTAACACAATGTACAAAACATAACTGTCGCTAAAACTTATATCAGAATAAAGAGCACGCTCCCACGGTTAAAATGGTACATAACAATTACAATACAACGCTCTGTAAGAGAAGCAAGACACACTCAAAGACTAGCACTAAAACAATCGGTGCGAACTTTCGCCTGGGGCGCGTTATTTTAGTCGCAGCAGCGCTGATAGTGATACCAAGTAGTCTATGAATATAACTTAGCTTATACAGTACACAACACTTAATAAGTTAATTTCAACCCAAAATAAACACTAAACATGAAGTCAGCTAAGCAAAATACTATACGACAAAGCATTGATCGACACAGAATTACTTTCATCGAGTCAAAACAACGATTCACTACTATTCACTAGTACTACACAGAAAATGCGCCATGCAGACGACGGCTATAAAAAGAATGGACCCAGAGAGGCATCGACTACTGATTAAGCTCGATCCTGCGTCTAAATAAGATCTAAATAAACATTCTAAGATGCCAAATTATATTACACATGGCTTAGTGCATAAAAAGGACTAGGTGAACAAGGAGTAGGTAAACAAACAAGCGGTCAAAATATTAAGGGAGTAAACAGATTTGAAAATGGCGCGCACCAGCGGCTATCGCCGGTCGGCTGTGTGAAGGCCATGTGGCGTTACGCAACACGCAGCGCTTCAAAACAAAAGCGTCGTCTGCTCCGGTTCCCGGGTTACTAACAGTACAGTAATGAAATTGCATGGATCTGATAACCGGGGCGGGATTATTGTAAAAACGTACAAAGAGCACTTGCTCACATGTGATTGTTAGTGTTACATGGACATAATCATGAACATCGAGTGACAGAGCATGTTATGAACCATTACAGTTATTGAAGGGAGATAACTGACACATTTCCTGTTTCATAACATTGGAACCATGAGATTTGTTCCCATGTCAAGTACTTTTGACCCTGATGCATAGTAGAGTATTTCAGGTCTACATTATGGTGGACTGGGCTAGTATGTGTGCAGTTGGAGCTTTTTGTCTTCACAGACTGGGTTGATTGAGCCACAAAATTGGTTTGTAGGATGTTTTGTGTGTTGTATGATCCAATTCTTAAACACTGAAACAGTGAACCTTTGTGTTGCATTTAATGTTTTGTTCTTCATCTGCAGTTCAGCAACACTGTGTTGCACTTGCAGACATTTATGAGTGGTACACACTTCCCAGAAACTGCACTAATCAGTAATTGAGTGCCTCACAGACTCTCAGCTTCTGTATTATTTGGACCATTGAATGTAAAAGTGAAAGCTGAAAAGTTTGCTTTCTTTCCAGTTCCAGCTTTAGACAATCTCAAGAAGACCAGAAACCATGTCAGGACCTCCTCCTCCCTATCCTGGTGCTGAGGGTGGCTACCCCCCTCCAAACCCAGCATACCCACCTCAACCTGATGGCAAGATGGGCCAAGGCCCTCCCCCGGCAGGTAATCTACCTCTTTTGTTTCTTGATTGTGCTTAGGTCACGTTTCCAGGTATAAAGTCCGTACATGATATGATACATATTATAGATGTTATTTGCTGTGCATTCAGTATGGTGCCCTCTCATTTGACATTTTGCTAATTTTAGTTGCCTTCTCAGTGGTTTGAAATGATTTTAATATTTTTTATTGAATGCATGTTCAAACATTCAAACTTAAAGCTGTTCACACTTTCAGTTTCAACTGGTCAGTTTGTGCTGGCCACTACTCCCTTGCTGTTTGGACATTTGCGTGTGCACACATAATGTATCACACATAGTTTTGATCATACAATTACTACTGATCATGATTTGCTTGAAGGTGTGTCTCTGTGACCTTGTATGTAATATATAATTTATTATAATGTCAGTAATTTACTACTGACTATAAACTAATTGCAGGGTGTTTACTGAGATTTACCATCTTGTAAACCATTAAAAGTGGTTAACCACAGCATCATGCATGTCACCAACTCCCAAGTGGTGACTGTTTTACTTTCAAGCCAGGGTAAACCTTCCTCTTTTGCTGTAATTGTGTCTAAATGGCAAAACCTGAAGACTGGAGGAGAGAATTCCCAGGGGAAACTTCGCAGATGTTCCACATGTTACCATGTATTACAAAATTTATGAGAAAAGTTTGACAGTGAAACTTAAGATCATTCTTTTTTGTTTTCAGTGGAATGTTTGCATGTTCGTTATGTTTAAAACCCACTATTTGTTCTTATAATTTAGACTATAACTGTCACTTACAATCAGTGTGAATTGTTAAACGTTTATTCATGTCGCTGATAATCTGGTTGCCCTTTGTTTTGTTTTTGTTTTTTAATATTGCATGTATTTGGCACACCGTTTTCATACTTACATCAGTTACTGTTAAAAAAAGAAGTTGATACTGTACATCAGGATTTTTTGTATTTTTTTTTTGTATATAATTTGTAACATGACCCAGTGCTAACAGTAACTCACTAAACTGTATCAACTTCGCAACTGTGATTGAATACATGTAATAATCAGCAATTACTGTTTCCTGGAAAAAAGGACTCAGTTCTCTGTGTTTAGACTGGCGTTTTTTATTTTTATAGCTTGTCTCATACAGGAGGCTCACAGACACAGGGGTTTTCAGGCTGAAAAACGTACACAAAAGTTTGACCAGGAATTGATTTATTAAATAATTTAAAGTTCCGCTAACATGTAATGCAAGTTCAGTTTGGTCCCGTGCCAATGACATAATGTTAAAAAATAGTTTATGGCCCCTACAGTATGAGCCCCCAAAGCACCCAGTACAAAACATTAGGGTTGACACAGTGACAGAGACATGTGATAGTACTGATACTGATAGGCTTGCCTTCTACAGCAAGACCTGATCAATAAAAACTCTGCTTGAGCCTTGCCTGTTTAAGTGGTGTTGGCATGGTGCCAGTGCCAAGCAGCCACATGACCAGGACTGCCTGTAGCTATAGTATAAGCTAACAGAGCTTCATTGATTGCCCCTATAGCTGGAGATAGGGGTAAATCTTCAAGATCTACCTGGCCTGTGGCCAGTGTTGTGTCACATGTATTCATTAGACGTCTTCTAGCTACAGATATATGTCTTTTTGATTGCTAGTCTAGCTGAGTGGCAGAAATCAACATGTTATTCACTTTAAAAGGTTTACTAAAAGTAAACTGCCATTGTCATGTCTTGCTGCTTCTTGTTCAAACACTCGTATTGAGTCATAGAACAACTGGAAGAAAATGTTTCCCTGACAGGTTCTTTACTAAAAGTAACCTACCATTGTCATGACTTGCTGCTTCTTGTTCAAACAGTCGTATTGAGTCATAGATTGATAGAACAATTGGGGGGAATGTTTCCCTGTCAGTGTCACATTTATAAATATGTTTAATGTTAGTATTAAACCAAAATGTTTGTGCAACTATAGTATTTTATATAAATTAAAAAAACTGTAAAAAGAGTATACTAATTACTATCCTTGGTTTCCCTGGGTTTGATGAAAAGACTGTGGTTAAAGGGGATTCCAAGCGAAGACACATCATGGGCCCTATGGATAGGAATGGAATAGAAAACAGAAGACACTGTAGTTTTTCTGGCCATTTTGTGGTCTGGTTTGTTCAAAATTGGTGTTTGAAAGTCACAAGAACGGGACCATGAGCACTGCCATTCCAACACTGTGACACTGTGTCTTTGGTGTGGTGAGCAAGGCCAGCATGTGTGGTACAAGTGCCTTTAATAGGGGCAGATATAGCTCAGCTGGTAGAGCATTCAACTGAAAAGGCAGGCACATCGCCTATAAGCCATAGCTTGTTGATGAGCACATAATGATTTTTTTGTATCTTTATTTTGTCTCGAATAGATTTTTGTTTAAACCAAAAGGCAGGCACAATACTGATGCGGGTTCAAGTCCCCAGTGCAGCAAGGGATTTTTCTCCCAGAGTCAGCTTCAGGTGAAGACTCTCGTACAGTGTCCGTACAGCACTCTATGTGCAATCACATACATTAAGTTAACATCTGTTCACACATTAAAAATCCCAAACACTGGCAGCCATACCAGTGTTTGGACACACAAAAATGCTACACACACTGATACTAGTGATAGGAATGGATAACAGTAACACCGCTCTTGCAATTGCTGTGCCTTACCCAGGGAAGGTGGCCCGAATTTCCCACAATCGTCAGTGACGTACGAATACTATTATGTCACAAGCCAACTTTTCTTTTGCTTTTCACTAGTAAAAAGTAAACCAACATGGCTAGGTTTGGGGATTTACTTTGTTGTGTCATTGCTTTGGGATCCACTTTAGGCAAAACTGATATTATAACTGATCACCTCATGCTTGGTAAGCTATGTGAGTAATTAATCATTTACATACGATGCATACCTGTACATGTAATTATGTACATAATATATATATATATATATACTGTAGATACAGTTTCTGTCACAAATTTTAAATCTTAACTGTATGTTTTGAAACAGTTTGTTTGTCGTGAGGTGAAATCCAAGAACCAGCACTGTAACAGTTGACAGGATTAGTTGTATGGCTGAGCCTGCATCAGTGAGTGGCCAGTACTGTGCCATGCATTTGATGATGGTGTAGTTATGTTTCCATACTTTAATGTTAAACTCACTTAAATGAGCTTACTTCTCTCTCTCTCTCTCTCTCTCTCTCTCTCTCTCTCTCTCTCTCCCCCCCCCCCCCCCCCCCCCCCCCTCTTTTCAGGGAGCGGGGAAGTGGGGGCTTATTAAAACATCCTTGGTTTTGACATTTCTTCCTTGTTTATTTATTTATTAAAAACATGTGATTTGACCTTTGTTTTTGCCTCTTTTTCACTTTCACTTTTTTCACTTTTTTCTCCACCTAATTTGAGAACTTTGTATTTTTTTTTTGGTTTTCCTCGCAGCCTATGGGGTATATGCAGGTACTAAGTGTGTGGTGTACTATTCTATGTAGTGGATGTTTGAGGAGGTTCCTGGTGTTTCGATTGGTAGTCGCTTTTCAGTTCCCCCCTGTGGACTTGCTTCTCCTTGCAGTATGTGAGGTCTCCCACGCAGAGATGTAAACAACAGTTCGCATCATGAGCACCCACATTAAAGGACAACAGTTCCATTTTTGCATCTGTAATCTATCCACAACATATAATAATGTAAACTTGATTGTGACAGTGTTTGAACTAGTGATCGCTCAATTTGTTACTATTCCTTCCTCATTCTGATTTTGTCATTGTCTATGGAAATTTGTTTTGTCCAAATAAGTAGCCTTCTTTTGAGCCTTTTATGTGTTTGGATCTACATAAATTAATTCATAATAAGCATTGGTAGGCATTGGTTAGCTAAAAAGGAAACTCTGTTTGTACTGTGATAGTTTATCCTGTTCCGATTATAATACTTTGTATGCATTTTGCAGTACTAGCACTGGCATCACATCACTGACAATAGTGACATGTGTCAGGTCATGTGATTGGAACACCCATATTGTTTTAGAACTGTGTAGTAGCTCTCATTTCGAACCTTGTGGGTGACATTTAAACTACTTTGAAACTACACTCCATCTTTCCCTTTAAAAGCAATCGCTATTGAAAACCAGGGTCGTTAATAATGATTTTATCCACAGCAACTGCAATGTAAATATTATGCACTGCTGGAAGTTGTGTGTGTGTGTGTGTACATAATTATGCAGGTCAGTTTTTGACTTGCAAGTCGCATAAAAACAATATTAATGTGTGTAATGTCATGATCAGTGTTAGCCCAGCCAACCTAAATGTTGCACTTTTCTTGGATAACAGAAAAGGTGATCAGTATGAAGTTCTGTGTGATGTTAGTGCTTGTTAAGTGGAGTTTTGCCTGTACCACTTTCAGTCCTTTGCCATGTTTTCAGCTTCACAGCAGCGTCAACTTTATCAAGCAGTTGAAAATAGACTTGAGTCGTATCTAGTCAAGCTGAGACTTCGTAGACTGTTGAATACATGCATGCATTATATAATGCTTTGTTATTTTGGTGCATACATCGTTACATGTCAGCCCCCTTCAAGGGTTCACCAGGGTAATTTCCAGTATTTTACTGGTTAACATCAGCATTTGCCCCATTCAATGAAAAAATCAGCAGTCAGTCCGAGTACCTGCTGCTATTTTGTTTGGCTGGTTCTACCCCCCCCCCCCCCCCCCCCAAAAGCACTGTGAGACTGAGAGGGAGCCTGTGTTTGTGGCATGTTTGTGTGTATTAGATGGGGAAGGGAGCATAGTGTTTGTGGCATGTTTGTGTGTATTAGATAGGGAAGGGAGCATGGTGTTTGTGGCATGTTTGTGTGTATGAGATGGGGAAGGGAGCATGGTGTTTGTGGCGTGTTTGTGTGTATGAGATGGGGAAGGGAGCATGGTGTTTGTGGCATGTTTGTGTGTAATAGATGGGGAAGGGAGCATGGTGTTTGTGGCATGTTTGTGTGTATGAGATGGGGAAGGGAGCATGGTGTTTGCTAGTAGAGCTCTAGCAGTAGTAATAAAGACGGCCATGTAATAACTGACTGGTTACAGTGATTTTCTGACCAGGTTCTGTGAACCAATTTCACCATATTATAGTTACAGATGTCACACCAGTTTAAAAAATGCGTAGCGCAGTTACTGGTTCTCCATAAGTTTTGGCATATTCATTCCATATGTAACACACACACAAAAACACAAGACCATTAACTGCAGTTCAGTGATGCTGATATTAATTATCAATGATAATGTCATAAACATTTGCAATGATGACAGTACTATTACTATTATTGATGTTTGATGAGATTAATTACATTAATCAAATGACTGACTGGGATGCCTGGCAAGCTCATTCATATCTCACCTTCCTGTTTTTCCAGCAACATTGTCCGTGCGTGTGTTTGTGGTCCTGTACGTGTATACATATATGTGCTTTCACTTTTGAAGATTATCTCTAGGTGCATGCATTTTTGTTCTGTGTGTGAACTTTGCAGACACTATGTCTAGGAGTGCTTCCGTTGCAGCTATGTTTTAGTGGGATCTGAGAGTGGTTGTATGTGATTGATTGATGTATTCTGTGTGCCTTTTTAACTTATTTAACGTTGCCATTAAATAATTTAACGTTGCCATTATTTAATGTTTATCTGTATACTGCGAACTTGTGACTAAAATTGTGTTCATATATATATATATTATATATTGATAGATAGATAGATATAAGCAGATTTTCAGTAACTACTATTGTTATTTTGAACATATATGAATACAAATGTATCATACATGTATGTATGTTATTGTTACGTGAATTAATTAATTTTCCAAATGTCCCTGAAATCAGCTGTATGTATTGCTTAGTACCGAACAGTAAGAGTTGTATACATGCCTGAAGTGTGCGTGCATGTATGCTGTCTTACCTGCTGTCTTGACTCTCTTTGCTCTTCAGCTTATGGTGTGCCCCCAGGACCTTATCCAGGTACTTATGTCAAATATATGTCACACCTTTCACTGTGTCAGTATCACATCAACATCACTTGCAGTTGGTCTGTCATAAATACAGATGAACCCTCTTAGTGCTCTGCGGGCTCACGCTAGGTGTAAGCGTCTTACAAATACTATGTAACATCACATTAGTCTGAAGTAAGTTCAGACTGAATGCCTTTAGGATGAAATTCTGCTCTAGCACTGTAACAGAGTGATTGAAAAACGGTCATAGTGTGCTTTTTAGAACTTTCTCCAAGTTCTTCTAAAACCAGTCTGTGTGAAGAACAACTAATTTTATAAGAAATATTGATTGTCCAAAGCCACTTTGTCTAAGAGGGTTCCACTGTAGTTTGCAGTGACTTTGCAGTGACATCACCATAGGCATAGCCTTGTGGTCAAGTGTGCATATTACGTGTGATGTTGCTGAGTCATCAATTTAACCGGGTGTCAGTAACAATGGTGGCGGTGGTTTGATTCATAGATTGAAGTCAGTCTGTGGTAACTTTGAATTTTGCTTTGTTTAGTTTTAATCGCTGTTGCCAGTTTCAAACACATAAAAAATTCAAAAGAACGCTATTTAATAGGACAAAACACGACATGCAAATTTTCGGGATAATCCCATTATCAAGCTGTAAAATGACAAACAACAGTGAAATGGTGAAAAATGAGATGGATAGCTAAGCTACGTATTTGTTTTCAGTTGAGTTGTGTTGTTTTCATGCCCAGTGCTTGGAAGAACTGTGTTTTGTCCTAATAAATAGCGTTCTTTTGAACCTTACATGTGTTTGGATCTCACTTTACTCTTGTTTCAGATTACCGTTGTCAGTTCGCCTAACTGTTCATACATATGTATATATGCTCACTAGCTTAAACTAAAGGGGAACACAAACTGAAGAGGTGTCACAGGTCCTGACTCCTTTCGATTGGGGTTGATCAGTTATTTTCTGGTCCTGTTTCTGAAACAGTCTCTCTTTGAAACAATGAGTCGTGAAAACACGACCCTGAATGCTGCTGTGTTGCACCCAGTCTGTATCTGTGACTTGATGAACAAGGCCGAAAAATGTGTGGCCAAAGTATCAAGTGCCGGAGTGTCACCAGCCAACTGTTTCTGCTCTTCGTTGGTAAATAGCCAGCCAACATGGCTACGCCTGAAGCACAAAATGGACTTATTTTGTCTAAACTCTAATGCGACAGCCAGCTGGTGCCTACAGATGGAAACATTGGGGCATTTTCTCTGTTTTCCGACCAGTGTGCATATATATATATATGTATAGATAGATAGGTAGATAGATAGATAGATACAAAAGACTCATCAGTGATACATTTGCAGCTGCTTTCTGCCGATCCATGTTTGCGAACTTCCCTTTATTCTTTTTTAGTTTTGTTTGTGTGTGTGTGTGTGTGCACAGGTTGCACTGCTTGTTAGAAACACACTTTTGTGGCACAGTTTGGTAGGAATGGAAAGGTAAATTGATGACCAGTCCAGGAAACATGATTTAGAAACAGTACTCTGATTGGCACAACCTGGATGCTTAAGCCATTAAGGGGAACCAACATGTTTCTGTATGTGATGGAAAGGTTGGTCTGTGTTATGCTGGTTGCTAAACTTTGCAAGGGAGTTCAGCTCAGCTGTCACATATGGGGGCGGGGCTGGGGGCACGCAGTGCATAACATGTGTTAATATAAAACTTGTCTGCAAGGTGCTCACCTGAAGAGGAACTGTCTAACTTTAAACGTGAAACTAGGATTTATAAAAAATAATCATAATAAATAATTCTTATAAAGTGCTGTTCTCTACCGTTATCGCCTATCAACCAAAACTACTACTAATAATAATAAATAATTCTTATAAAGCGCTGTTCTCTAACCTATAAGGATAGGGAGACTTTATTGCCAAGCAACCATTATATATATATATATACACAGCACAAGGAATGCACTTTGAAGTGCAGCAAAGCACCTGCCACTTGCTTCCATGCCAACAAACCAAACACATGTTGATGTACTGTAAGTGTCATCTTTGCGAAGCTGCTTTTCTAAATCCATGCTTCTAACTACACTTTCTCAATATACGCATGCATGCACGCACACAGACACGCACGCTCGTACACACACACACACACACACACACACACTGAAATTAGACCATGAGTACTAAAATTGTTCAGCCCATTACATTATTGCCAAGTGCAATAGAGTGTGTAGTTTGGTATTGGTAGTACAGTCGCCATTGTAGTGATATCTGTTCTAGCTGCTGTTTTTACTTGCACTGATGACTGTGTTAGCTTGTGGCATATCCAGAGCTTTTTACTTGCATCTCATTGTTTTTACTTGCATCTCATTGTTAGCACCAGTTGAGTATTGACTCGCACACAGAACTATGACACCTTCTCAGCATGCACACACACACACACACACACACACACACATTATAGCTTGATGTTGGTCTTTTAGTTTCAGCACCACAGTCACTTTCTGTAAAGTGACTTGTGTCTGCATTTCAGAGGAAGGCTGGAATGTATAATTCATAGGACCAAGTACCTACTGTGTTATTACACATAGATGTCTGAGAACAATGGAACATCACATGGTGTAATTGTTACTTATTAGCACATCTGTACTTTAGCTACTGTAATATATACAGAAGCTGTGTTTACATGCTGTGTACTTTATTTGCACATCAGTTAAATATTAAAAATGCAAATAAATTCATGGTATATTTAAAGACCACCATCTGCAGTTTACAGAAGACGGTCTAATCTGCACCCTATCAGATTCCCTTCTGTGTGAGCTTACAGTCCAACAGAATAGATACAGTTGTAACACTAACAGTAACACTTCTGTAATCTGGATCTTAAGCCATCACAGGGTTTTTCAGTGGTTGCCTATAGCAGACTGCTGTTTGATATGACATTTACAAAGGAATTGTTAACTGAATACATGTATAATTAAACAGTCTTTTGGCCCAGAGCTGAGACAAAACATGGACCTATTCTGTTTGACCAAACACAAGCAATGATTATAATTGTAGTAAGTAAGGTAAGATGGAGTCATGTCAAGAAATTCTGTTTGAGTTTAACTTCTGTGAATTAACCACAGTCCAGTTTTGTTCAACCTGTGGAATGGTCTTGCCATCTTTTGTGACTTGAAGTAAAAATGTACATCCAGCAAGTTCTGATTCATGTTTTTCAGATTTTCTTTATGGCTGGCATTTGGTTACCAGATTTGACTAAGGATATCTTATAAATATAGAATGCCTAAAATATTATTTTTTACTTAACAGCCTGTCATTTCTGTTGGTTGAGATCAACAAAGCTGTATATCTTATGGTCTATTGTGAGCCATCATGTGACATATGCCCCATCTGTCACGTATACCCATCTGCCTCGTTTACAGCCCAGCCAGGGTATGGCCAGCCAGCATATGGTCAGCCAGCCTATGGTCAGCCAGTGCAGCCAGGCTATGCACAGAGCGGCCAGACCACCGTGGTGGTGACCCAGCCAGCGCTGACAGTGGTGCAGACATTCCGCGAATCACCAGTGCACACTCGCTGCCCCCATTGCCAGGCGGAGATTGTCACTGCGACGCAGTACGAGACTGGCACCTTCACCTGGATCGTTTGTCTGATCCTCTGCCTTGTTGGGTAGGTGTGATGGAGAAAGGGGTACCTTTGTCTGATCCTCTGCCTTGTTGGGTAGGTGTGATGGAGAAAGGGGTACCTTTGTCTGATCCTCTGCCTTGTTGGGTAGGTGTGATGGAGAAAGGGGTACCTTTGTCTGATCCTCTGCCTTGTTGGGTAGGTGTGATGGAGAAAGGGGTACCTTTGTCTGATCCTCTGCCTTGTTGGGTAGGTGTGATGGAGAAAGGGGTACCTTTGTCTGATCCTCTGCCTTGTTGGGTAGGTGTGATGGAGAAAGGGGTACCTTTGTCTGATCCTCTGCCTTGTTGGGTAGGTGTGATGGAGAAAGGGGTACCTTTGTCTGATCCTCTGCCTTGTTGGGTAGGTGTGATGGAGAAAGGGGTACCTTTGTCTGATCCTCTGCCTTGTTGGGTAGGTGTGATGGAGAAAGGGGTACCTTTGTCTGATCCTCTGCCTTGTTGGGTAGGTGTGATGGAGAAAGGGGTACCTTTGTCTGATCCTCTGCCTTGTTGGGTAGGTGTGATGGATAAAGGGGTACCTTTGTCTGATTCGCTGCCTTGTTGGGTAGATGTGATGGAGAAAGGGGTACCTTTGTCTAGGTAGGACCAGCCTCTCTTTAGCGCTGGGTAGCATGGTCGTCGCGAGGCAAATATTGCTCATTTTCAACTTGTCGTATCTGCCTTGTTTTGTGCAGTTTGTCAGTAAAAAAAACTGTCAGGCAAAAAATGATCTTTTTATGACTTGTTGATGCCATTATTTTGTGTGTGAATGGTGTATTGTGAGTTTGGAAGAAGTTTTAATGAACACACCAAGCGGTCGGAAACCGAGCATGGTTCTGACGTCGAAAGTCAGATGAGCGAGGTCGGAAAACGGTTGCTTTCAGAAAACCATTGGCGAACTTTTACAAGAAAAACGTACACATATAAAGTTACTATTTTTAGAAAAAGGAATTCCCGTAGATTTATCCGTTATAAAATTCGTTCAAATTCTTCGTTTTCGACTGCAGCAAAAATTGAGTTGAAAAATACGTTCATTTCCCGTAAATTTACACCAAGAAAGTTTGAATGCACCATATTCAATTTGGTATCACTGGAAAGACGAATTTTCGCTCTTTAAAATGGTCTGTCGTTTGATCCGGAAGCGAGTTCTTGTAAGAGTTCCTGTGCAACGGAAAGTGGAGACCCCCTAGATTTTGTCGTCTGCTCGAGTTGCGCGATCGCTAAAGTCTGCGACTATGCGAGTGGCAAAAAAGATAATCACCCTGGAGGAACTGGAAAGAAACCGTGGTAAGTTTTTTATTTTAGTGATAACTAAGTGAGTTTCCAACACAACCATAACTGTATTTTTATGCTGTTGACATCTCTTTGAATGCAATTGAAGCAAATTCGTTGTGGTCTGGTTGTAGTTTGAACAACATTACAGAGTTAGCTCCTCATTATTTCCTCCAAAATGCAAACTGCTGTAAAAGTAGTAATTTCTTTCACCGTAAATCCGAATTGACAAAAAACTGATGTATGGTGTATGTTCTCAACAGTGAATTTTTTTAAAGGAAATTTAGGAAGTGAATGATTTAAAAAAAAAAAAAAAAAATTCTTGTCAGGGACAATAACTCTGATTTAGCTAGCAGACATGCAGTCACGACCCAATATGTGTTTTTTACAGTAGATCTGCTCATCTAGATAAAACAAAATAAAAACGAGCCACCAGCCAAAATTAATGTTATATTGAGAGTTTGGAATTGTATTTGCTTCTGAAGAATTAATTTCTTCTTTTCCCCCCATCTTCTTTCTCTTCCACCTTTTGTGCACATGGGGCTCAAAATTACATGATTCTTTCAATCTTTGTATATAATAATAATTAGGGGGGGGCGGGGAGATTTAAAATTGAGAAGTAATAATGACAAGTTTTTTGGTTTTTGTTTAACATTTTACAAGCATGATTGACAAGACATTAGTAACTAAGTCAATAAGAAAGACTGAACAGGAAACAAAATGAAAGTATCTCTCACACACACACACACACACACACACACACACACACACACACACACACACACACACACACACACACACACACACACACACACTTCAAGAGCCACATCAAATGTGGGGGTGGGAGGGGGTTGGGGAAATAAAATAACTCACAGAGCAACATTAAATAGTTTTGAGCTTGTAAATTTTTAAATGTCATTGAAGTGGGACTCCAATTTTTGTTAGTTTCTTTAATAATCCAGGTCTTTTATCTAAGGTAGGGCAGTTTTTTGTTTTTAAATATTGTCAAATAATGGCTAGAGTGACTCCAGTTGGGGTTTTGCTTCTGGGATTGTTTCAGTAGCTGAGACTGGTAGTAGTAGTCAAATACCTGAAAATTAGTTCTTGTCTGCTTCCTTTTGTTTGTACCTTTCTGATTGATTTATTTCTCAAGTTATTACTGCATGATTCACACAAAGTCAAGTAAGTGTTATTTACAACTAAACTTCAGAATTTGATGATTTAATCGGTGAGTATTAAGTGTATTTAATTGGTGAGTATGAAGTGTTAGTGTGCTGTTTATGTTGAAATAAATCTTTTTTACCTGTTTGTTTATATATTTCTTTGTTAATGATTTCAGAGGATGATCAGTTTCATCATCTTGAGGAGAGAATTGGTCCTAGAAAGCGAGGCAGGCCCCAACATCTACCACGAGGCCACACTTGGACTGCAGTTTTTAACTTCATTTCCTCATTCAAACAAGTCTACATATATCTAAAATTTGCCTGAATTTCCTTATGCTGTGCATTTGCCTTCTCTGATTAATGCTGAATCTGCAGATACCAGAACCATGGCTGTATCTCTTTCCATTCCAGAGTTTGATTTGCTTTAATGCTATTACCATCAAAGATTCGTGGGATATTTGCACCCTTTTTTCTCATGGAAACTTGCCTCTGTAGGTAAAATTTGTTTGCACTTCTTTAGACTTGTGAATTTGTATTGTCTAATTAATGCTGAATCAGTTGATGCCAGAATTATGGTTGTACCTCTTTCCATTCCCATGTTATGTTTGATCTTGTCACGGTAGTGTACCGTCAAAGATTGGTGATCGGACAATGTCAGAATTAGTGATTTTTCCATTTTTGGCACTCTACATCTCCAATATTTGAGTACGGATGACTACTGAAAAAATTGTGTTTAGTCTATGTAGTGCAGACACTGTGTAAAATAAGTTGGGTGGATGTGTGACCAATAATTTTTATGCTAGAGCCATACAAAATGGCATTTTGTAAAAAGCATGTAAAATGCCTAAAATGGTGACTATTTGAAGGGTGATATCTCAAAAAATTTAGATAAATTAATGAAATTTGGCTTGTGTACTTGCCTTGTGACTCTCTTTAATATCACATATTAATGGATTGCATTGCTTGCTTTTCAAAATTTGGCTGATCCTCTGCCTTGTTGGGTAGGTGTGATGGAGAAAAGGGTACCTTGGTTTTGTCTATGGGTGGTGCAAGTCGTGCTTTGATTTATTTCACACAACCTTTCAGTGGAGTATGTTAGTAAAATTGTGTGTGTTTTTTTTTTTTTTTTTTTACAACTGCTAATTTAAAAAGGATTGTGTGTGTTTGAAAATACTCAATTTTATGAGTGGGAAGAGGCAGTAGTTTGATGTCAGTCGTGGCTTAGAAATGTGCTTTTGAAGCACACATAGCATTTTAGCATGCAGCTCAATTGGTAGAAAAAGGAAATCGGGTACATACCCCCCTCCCCCCCCCCCTTTTTGTGCTGTGGTGACCCTGGGCGGTTGACAGAACACTAAAATGTCGGCAGGGAATAGCGCTATAGACAATTTATGTATTATTATTAATATAGTGTAAGAGTGTTTGTAAGGTGTTTGCACCAAACATGAGCCTGAAGCACACCCTTTTATACAGCATCCCCCTTTACCATCCTACCCCCCCCCCCCCCCCTTTACCATCCTACCCCACCCCCCACCCCCCTACCCCCCATCCCAGCCAGCCCCTTAGGATTTGCAATCCCTTGTCTTTAACACGTCACTGTCAGTGAACTTGTTCTGATTCCACTTTGCAACCTGTGGCAGGTGTGACCTGGGCTGCTGCCTGATTCCCTTCTGCGTGGATGGCTGCAAGGACGTCATCCACACCTGCCCCAACTGCCGTCAGCAGGTGGCTCGCTGGAGCCGCATGTAATGCACGTCCACGTCCTGGGTTCCGAAGGAAATGGCCTTTGAAAGAGCAAACGATTGCTACGAACGCTGGGCTGCTTCAGCAGCAAGAAAATGATTGTGAGAAGAAAAAAAAGGGGGTTGGGCTGCTGATTGCAGCGTATTCTTTTGAGTGTGCGTGGATTTTTTTCCGTTTTTTTTCTCTCCACTTTTTCCTTTTCCTTTCTTCCTGTTATAATTAGGCTTGATTGACATTCCCAATGTCTTACATTGAGACCCATGATTCTGCAGAGACCAGTTTTCTGTTGCATTTTAGTCAACATGGCTGTTGTAATTTGAATCCTTGCAGGTCATGGATGTTGCTCTGTATTTTTGTCTCTAAAAAAATGACAGCTTTGAAAAGAAGATATTTGACTCCCCCAAAGTGATGGATTCTAGGATTCTGTTCATTTTATTTCACAGTTACATCCAACCTTGTAACCTTGTATCTTTAGGAAAGCTGGTCCATGTTCAGAATCAAAAGATTAGAATGTAATCAGAATGAGCAGGTTTTTGTGTCTTTATACAGTACTGTTTTTGGTGATACACAGACACAGTGATGTCTTTGCTAATACTACTACTAGTGCTACACACTTTTAGTGGGATTTATTATTATGGCTTGTGTATATATGTATATGTATTGGCACACAGTTTTACTCTTTTGGTACATCAAAAATTCTTGTATTTGATTTTCGCTACTTTTCATAACAGTAATACAGTTGCCACCACTAAATCAAATAACTGATTGTTAGAAGAGAAAAAAGCCTGATGATATACAATTTTGTAAAAAGGGAAGAAGGGGAAAAAAGGTAGTAGCAGCAAGAAGTTAATAATAATAAAAACAAAAACCGTATGGGTACGCCATAGTACAACTACAAGCAAAAAGTTGGTTAATGATACACCCAAGATTAAAACATTTTCACAAAAACAAAGTTTTTTCTGTCTTTTTCCTTTTCTCTCGCTCACAAAAGCTGAGGTGATGGAATGAGATGATGGCAACTGTGTAATTTTGTTTTACATACCATGTTGTTTTGTATAAATTGAGTTCAGTTTGTATACATGTTAAAGTGCTCAAGAATTATTTTCCTTAAAACAATCAGTCTGAAATATTTACTTTAAAAAAATACAAAAATACAAGCTGTAAATTTGCTTTACTGCTAGATCATAGTGAATATCAGAAAACTTTCAAGTCTAATACTAGATATTTTCCCATTCACTTTGTTTGCTCAGCTTACAAGACAGTTAACGTTCATTTTAAGAAGGGGTGGTTTTGCCGCCATGTTCTACTTTATTAAAACGTTTTTGCAATCAACTCCACTTCCACTGATAGAATTTATAAACATTGTGTTCATTTTTGTCAGTACTGGTTGTGTAAAAAGAAGTTCCTCTTCTACCTTCCAGTAGGTTTTTATTCTTTTTTCAGCCTTTTTGTGCTGTGGTGACCCTGGGCGGTTGACAGAACACTAAAATGTCGGCAGGGAATAGCGCTATAGACAATTTATGTATTATTATTAATATAGTGTAAGAGTGTTTGTAAGGTGTTTGCACCAAACATGAGCCTGAAGCACACCCTTTTATACAGCATCCAAGTACTTACTTGTTCATTCTTAACTGACAAATTTTAGTGATATTATATTTTGTATCACCCCTGGGAGCAGGGATTTTTGCTGTTTATGTATACTATTAACCAGACAAGTGAGAAGCTGCTCTGGGTGTTCTAAGTTGTTTGTACAGTTCAGTGACAGTACGTCACCAACTTTGTGATACTACCCAACTAAGTTGATTTACATTGTTTTGATTGTCTGCGGTGTTTGATTTGGGACAGATGAAAGCGGTCTCCCGTTTGAAGGTTCGACAGAATGGTGCAACTTGTAATGATGTGGGTGGGGGAAAACACAAATGATTCTTTGTCACAACCAAAGAGTTTTGTCTGGACCAACCCAGTTTCTGTGTTTTTGTTGCTTTCTTTTGCATTGATCCAAAGCCATAAAAGGTTAAAAAAAACTAAAACAAAAAGCCTGCTTATTTAATATGAGAAGACACAAATATTAAATGAGTATTTTTTATTTATTTTAACCTTTTGTGTTTGGATCTTGTTTTGGGACACTAGCAGTCCTCCTTTCTTCATTTTTTGTTTTTATAAAGGATTAGTTATTTGAATATGGAATGGGCTGAATTGTATGTTTCAAGTGTTTGTATTGTTAACAGGATATTCTGTTTCCCTCGGGTCTGAATTATTAATGTTTGAAGTAAGCTATATTTTGAAAGTTTTGTTTCTTTTTTCTTTGGGGGATAAAAATGTTTTGATGGTTTGGGAAAGGGTAGAGTTAAACAGTGACAGCTTGAGGGAAAACATTGCAATCTCCATCTGATCTGATTTAAATGTGTTTTTGACGTAAATTTTAACAGTTACATTAATATTTCCTCTCTTGGTGTTGCTCAAGAGTGCACTCTTTGTTAAAGGAACTAGCCTTCTCCGATTTGAATCAAAATTACGTTTTTGAGTACTTGGAGCAGGTGAAAAAAGAATGATGGGAAGGGGGTGGGTGGGGAATGGTGATCGAAGGTAGAGTTTGTTTACTGTCAGTTTCACTAGTTGTCAGTGTCACTGGCACTCTTTATGCACTCTTTCACTGTGTGCTCTTTCTTGCATTTAAGTTTGATGTCTCCCAAGTGTCTTGGACATCATGGATAGCACAATGCGCGGGTCTCAGTTTTGTGTGCAGCTCAAGGAAGAAATACATTCATTTCCATGTTTGTTCCCTTATTATTTTGTATACTGTAGTGTTTCTTTCTGTGGAGTGAACTTTAATAGGGTTTTTTCTTCTTCTTTTTAGTTTAATAAAATGGATTAATTCCAAGCCATATTAGCTCCCTGTAATTGGTCACTTTTTCTTTTAAAATTAGCCAGCAGATGAAGAAAAGTAATGCTATAGAAAAAGACTATATATAAAATAAAATAAAGAGACTCAAATAAGAAAACATTCTACAAAACATGTTGTTTTGTTTGTTTGTTTGTTTTCTTCTCCTCACTAGTACTGAGAAGCCTAGTTCCTTTAAAAGGATGCCCTTGCACTGAGGTCACCTACCTTTGTTTTACCTGTTGACAGATGCTTTACTATACAATATGCATAATGTTTATACTTATCCTTCTTGGTCCGTTTTAACTGTATGGTAATATATGTCTGTGTGTCTTCGTGTCTACACCACAGTAATTCAACCAGTTCACTGATTTATTAATATAACTTGAGGGTTTTCCTGCTGTACATGGAATCTACAACTCTTTTTTTTGTTGTGGGGTGAGGGGGGGGGGGGGGGGGGGGGTTGAGTGGTGTTTTTTTCTCCAACTGAAAAGTTTACATGTAAACAAAATGTCTCATTTACTGTTGATAAAAGGACAAATGTTCCTTGTGCTACATGACCCGCCTCTGCATCCTGTGAGCTCCAGTTTGTAGACACATCCATGGCACAGTAGGGATTTTCAGTCTCTCCATCTGGAGCACAAGTTCACCTTCTGGTAGTTTGCCTGAAGGTGGTTCTACTGTATCTGGCTGAACGAAGAATTCTTGTTCATTTCTTTTTGTGTACCTTTTTTTAATATATTTTTTTATATGTTTTAAAAGGAGCTTTGTTTGTTCAGAATTTGACATTTTTGTGTACAATTTTCCGGTATCAGTTGCAGAGATTTCTGGATAATGAAAAAATTCTTAAACGGTTTCAGATAATAGTGGATATTGTTTATTTTATTCTTTCCTTCTACATTTTTACACACACAAAGAAGAAGAAAAAATCACAACACCTTTACACCACTACTTGTTAAATTGAAGCAAGAATAAGTAAATAATATGCCATGTACGTTGTTTCCTTTTTGTACATTTTCTCATAGCACATGAATAAATGTGTTAGTGTATCCTTTGTCTTTATAGTCTCCAGAAACGTGCGTGAGCATGTCTGTGTGTTTGTGTATACTTTGTCTTCATAGTCTCCAGGAATGTGTCTGTGTGTTTGTATACTGTGTCTTCATAGTCTCCACAAAAATAGTGTGTGAACGTGTCCATGTGTTAATGTATACTTTGTCTTCATAGTCTCCAGAAAAGTGTGTGAACGTATCCATGTGTTAATGTATACTTTGTCTTTGTAGTCTCCAGAAAAGTGTGTGAACGTGTCCATGTGTTAATGTATACTTTGTCTTCATAGTCTCCAGAAAAGTGCGTGAACGTATCCATGTGTTAATGTATACTTTGTCTTTGTAGTCTCCAGAAAAGTGTGTGAACGTGTTCATGTGTTAATGTATACTTGTCTTCATAGTCTCCAGAAAAGTGTGTGAACGTGTCCGTGTGTGCGTGTATACTTTGTCTTCATAGTCTCCAGAAAAGTGCATGAACGTGTCCATGTGTTAATGTATACTTTGTAGTCTCCAGAAAAGTGTGTGAACGTGTCCATGTGTTAATGTATACTTTGTCTTCATAGTCTCCAGAAAAGTGGTGAACGTATCCATGTGTTAATGTATACTTTTTTTAGTCTCCAGAAAAGTGTGTGAACGTGTCCATGTGTTAATGTATACTTTGTCTTCATAGTCTCCAGAAAAGTGTGTGAACGTGTCCATGTGTCTGTATACTTTGTCTTTAGTCTCCAGAAAAGTGTGAACGTGTCCATGTGTTAATGTATACTTTGTAGTCTCCAGAAAAGTGCTTGAACGTGTCCATGTGTTAATGTATACTTTGTCTTTGTAGTCTCCAGAAAAGTGCGTGAACGTGTCCATGTGTTAATGTATACTTTGTCTTCATAGTCTCCAGAAAAGTGCATGAACGTGTCCATGTGTTAATGTATACTTTGTAGTCTCCAGAAAAGTGCTGTGAACGTGTCCATGTGTTAATGTATACTTTGTCTTTGTAGTCTCCAGAAAAGTGCGTGAACGTGTCCATGTGTAGATGTATACTTTGTCTTTGTAGTCTCCAGAAATGTGCGTGAACGTGTCCATGTGTTAATGTATACTGTGTCTTCATAGTCTCCACAAAAATAGTGTGTGAACGTGTCCATGTGTTAATGTATACTTTGTCTTCATAGTCTCCAGAAAAGTGCGTGAACGTATCCATGTGTTAATGTATACTTTGTCTTTGTAGTCTCCAGAAAAGTGTGTGAACGTGTTCATGTGTTAATGTATACTTTGTCTTCATAGTCTCCAGAAAAGTGTGTGAACGTGTCCGTGTGTGCGTGTATACTTTGTCTTCATAGTCTCCAGAAAAGTGCATGAACGTGTCCATGTGTTAATGTATACTTTGTAGTCTCCAGAAAAGTGTGTGAACGTGTCCATGTGTTAATGTATACTTTGTAGTCTCCAGAAAAGTGCTTGAACGTGTCCATGTGTTAATGTATACTTTGTCTTTGTAGTCTCCAGAAAAGTGCGTGAACGTGTCCATGTGTATGAATGTATTACTTTGTCTTTTAGTCTCCAGAAAATGTGCGTGAACGTGTCCATGTGTTAATGTATACTTTGTCTTCATAGTCTCCAGAAAAGTGCGTGAACGTATCCATGTGTTAATGTATACTTTGTCTTTGTAGTCTCCAGAAAAGTGTGTGAACGTGTTCATGTGTTAATGTATACTTTGTCTTCATAGTCTCCAGAAAAGTGTGTGAACGTGTCCGATGTGTGTCGTGTATACTTTGTCTTCATAGTCTCCAGAAAAGTGCGTGAACGTGTCCATGTGTTAATGTATACTTTGTCTTAGTCTCCAGAAAAGTGTGTGAACGTGTTCATGTGTTAATGTATACTTGTCTTCATAGTCTCCAGAAAAGTGTGTGAACGTGTCCTGTGTGCGTGTATACTGTCTTCATAGTCTCCAGAAGTGCTGAACGTGTCCATGTGTTAATGTATCTTTGTGTCTCCAGAAAAGTGTGTGAACGTGTCTCATGTGTTAATGTATACTTTGTCTTCATAGTCTCCAGAAAAGTGTGTGAACGTGTCCGTGTGTGTCAGTGTATACTTTGTCTTCGTAGTCTCCAGAAAAGTGCTGAACGTGTCCATGTGTTAATGTATACTTTGTAGTCTCCAGAAAAGTGTGTGAACGTGTCCATGTGTTAATGTATACTTTGTCTTCGTAGTCTCCAGAAAAGTGCGTGAGCTCGTCTGTGTCGTTGCCCTGATATAACCACACTGGTTGACTGGGTGTAAAACACCAATTTACTTACTTGTCTGTGTCAGTCACACAAAGTTTGCAAACTTTTATCACAGTTTTTTTTGTTTTCAGAGTGATTGGTTTTGTGGATTGATTTGATAAAGGGTTTACATATATGGAAAGAGTTCAGAAATGTGCTTTAGCTTATGACCCGAGTTTGACTGTCCTGAGGTGACCCAGTGTGGTTGACAGGACATTAAAATCCAATTCCTAACTAACTTAATTAAAACAAAAAACATGTCACCAAAACAGTTCACATCTTTAATGCCACTGTGAGTAAGTTACTTGTGACAGTTTGTCCTGTGATGATCCTGTGTGGTAGGTAAATCCACTTACTTGCTTTGTGTTGACAACTGTTTATAGTAATTACACTGACAAAAACAATCTAGTTTGTGTGTTACTACATAGCTTACTGGAATTACTCTGTTTAAATGCACTGCACCAGAGTATAAGCTGGAATTCAGCATGCTGAGTCAAGTGACTTGTGCTTATAAATGACAGTACCATTTGCAATTAACCCCTTCAGGCCAAATGATGCATGGGCGCGCCTGCAAACAGTATATTTTCCAGTCCTTTAACATTGCTTTCAATGCTATGCGTTTTGATGAAACTCCTTTCACATACCAGTGCGAAAAAGAAAACAAAAAGACTTAAGGGTTTGAAATTTTGCACTTTATGGGTCAGGGCTCCACATCTTCCCTTTGCCCAAAGGGAAGTTGTCCCCCCTCCCCATAAAACTTTGAGAGGGTCAGCATACCCTCATGACTTGTCTTTTGTAAACAATTTGCATAGCCCTTCAGCGTGGTTGAAGTGGAATTCAATTTTTATATCACAGTACCGCATCTGAGTGTTGGAATGTCAGACACTCAAAGTATGCTTTATTGTAAAATACTGTTGAGCCATTTGGCAGTGGATTTCTTTCTGTGTCCGGGGGAGGGGGGTGATTCAGGACCCTGTTGTGATGGTTATAACAGGTGATTCAGGACCCTGTTGAGATGGCTATAATGGGTGATTCAGGACCCTGTTGTGATGGCTATAATGGGTGATTCAGGACCCTGTTGTGATGGTTATAACGGGTGATTCGGGACCCTGTTGTGATGGTTATAACGGGTGATTCCGGACCCTGTTGTGATGGTTATAACAGGTGATTCAGGACCCTGTTATGATGGTTATAACAGGTGATTCAGGACCCTGTTGTGATGGTTATAACAGGTGATTCAGGACCCTGTTGTGATGGTTATAACGGGTGATTCAGGACCCTGTTGTGATGGTTATAACAGGTGATTCAGGACCCTGTTGTGGTGGTTATAACAGGTGATTCAGGACCCTGTTGTGATGGTTATAAGAGGTGATTCAGGACCCTGTTGTGATGGTTATGACAGGTGATTCAGGACCCTGTTGTGATGGTTATAAAATGTGATTCAGGACCCTGTTACCAAAAAAGTAGCTTGACTATAAAAAATAGACAATTTGTTGTGACTATAGAAATCTGGTTATAGTACTGATTCAATAACTTCATGATTGTCATTAAATAGCGTACTGGAATTACCCTTTTGAATGTGCTGTCCCATCTTATCCCAAGCTGGACTTCAGCATGCTGGGTCATGACTTGTGCTTATAAATGACGATACCGCTGCATGACATGCTTGGCATTCTTTTTTGAACTACCAACACATCTCTGACTTGATTGTATATACTAATATCGGTTTCATGGACATTTAGAAGTCAGTCGTTGACGGATTCTCGGTCAGACTTTTGCCATTTCCTTCAGGACGTACTGTAGTTTCTTGATCGATTTGCCCACATCTTCATCTGTAATGCCATGGTAGGTGACCAGTCGTAGTGCTGTCTCTGAGAAAGGGATCATCTGAACCTTGATTTTTTCACCGAGTGTTGATGCCTCTGCCTCCGTTACCTTCAAAACAAAGAAAGAATTATTTACCTAAAATCTACACCAAATCAGAAAGGACCAACTTTTCATGACTGGATCATCAAGAAGGAAAACTCTGATTGTTTACCTAAAATCAACACCAAAATTAGAAAAGACCAACATTTTGTGACTAGACCATCAAAGATTCATGTAAAACCCTTCTCCTGTAACTTGCAAGTAGATCCATCACCAACAGTCACCTGATGTCAGTAATTCTTTTTTCTGAAGATTCATGTAAAACCCTTCTCTTGTCACTTGCAAGCATATCCATCACCAACAGTCACCTGATGTCAGTAATTCTTTTTTCTGAAGATTCATGTAAAACCCTTCTCTTCTCACTTGCGAGCATATCCATCACCAACAGTCACCTGATGTCAGTAATTCTTTTTTTGGAAGATTCATGTAAAACCCTTCTCTTGTAACTTGCGAGCAAATCCATCACCAACAGTCACCTGATGTCAGTAATTCTTTTTTTGGAAGATTCATGTAAAACCCTTCTCTTGTAACTTGCGAGCAAATCCATCACCAAGTCACCTGCCTGCACCAAAAAATAGGAACCAACTAAAAGAAAAAAGAACCAACCGACCTAGCTACCTGCAGCTGAAGGGTTAGATAAGATCAGAGTCTGCCCCTGACAAACAGACTCGTGCCTCTCGTCTTCTCTCTCTTGCAAGGACTAGTAGTAGTTGTTGGACCAGTTTTGACTGAACCTAAACTACAATCCTTGTAAAATAAAGTTTTCAAGTTCTCTCTCTGTGTCTGTCTGTCTCTCTCTTCCCCCCCCCCCCCCCCCCCCCCCCGGCCCACCCCACCAGCAAAACCCTCCCAAGCAACACGATGGTCTTTAGTCTGACAGTGGTCGCTTCAAGTACGAATAGTGTGGGCTACACAAACATGGAACAGGAGTCAGTCACACTTAAAAAATTAAAAAAGCTGGTAGGTAAAGCGCTCATGTAAAAAAAAAAAAAACACTACACTGGATCTGACCAAGTTGAAACAAAAACGGCATAACTCAACCAAAAAGCAAAAACAGATAAGTGGCTTAGCTCTCCGTCTAATTTTTTTAATCATTTTTCATCGTTTAACTGTTGCTTAAGTGTCGTTTTGTAGCTAGACAAAGGGGATTACCCCACAAATTCACATGTGTTTTGTCCTAATAAATAGCATTCTTTGGATTTTGAGCAAGTTGATTGAGGTTTGTTTAATCCCACCTTAAAATGACAGCAGAACTCGGCTAGCGCCCGCCCTGAGATTTCTTCAGAATCAAATTCTGTGCAGACTCTACAAAAGTCCTACAGATGAGACTAAAAACCGAGGTCCACTGTGTATACACATACAGAAAGATCAGGTACACCCGTTCAATATCCTGTAGCCCATGTTTGAGTGTGGTGGATTATGGAAACGCCCCAAATCCAACATTCACTAAATTTAAAGTGTCAGAATCTTCAGAGTGCTGATGGTTGGGCGCTATCCAACAACAACAAAGAAGTATGCACCTGCATTAGTCGTCGGCACACCTGCGGTGGTGTGACATCACTCCGAGTTGTTCGCAGCATGATGATGTTGGACTGTATGCTGTTCATGTCAGCTGTCAGAACTGAATCATCCCCAAGGTCTGCCACAGCTGTCAAAGAAAAGAATAACAAATGATGAATGAATGAAGAATTATGCCTGGCATGCATAGACACTTCCACACAAAATACTACTACTAATGAGAAGAAAGAAAGAAACAAAGAAAATTTTGAGCCTTTCCTCTCTAAATGAGCCCAAAGTGCCATAGGATAGGAACTCCAACAACTTGAAAACTTCCTTTTCCAAGGACTGTAGTTAAGGTTAATTTAGAACTGTCTAACAGTTAGTCCTTGCTGATCAACTACTAAGCAAAAGCAAAAGCTGGAAAAGAGATAGAGAAAATGTACAAATGGACGAGAGAGAGAAAGAGTGTACAAATGGATTTATATTTAAATAGGTAAAAAAAATAAGCACACAAGTACTGCTGTCAGAAAAATATTACTTCAGGCACGGTGAACGAACCTTGCGCAATTTTACGAGCCCTCACATGATCGTCCTTCAGCAACGGAACGATTTCTTTCAGCGCCACCAGCATGGGAGCTGCAATCACGCCCGCCTGACGCATTCCCCCTCCTAGGGCCTTGCGCGCCCAAAGGGCTCTGAGGGATACAACAGCAAAACGGCCGTCACATGCATGACTGGGGAGCCCCCATGGAAGCTAGGCCTCAATCCCTTTACCAAGGACCATCCCTCTTTTCACACCCCTTTCCTTCATATTTCTGTGTAGATGAACCCCTCACAGATTCGATCATTTTGTTTAATGTCCTCAGATGCTGAAAGCATGTTGGGGACAAGCCTTCACAAAGAAACCACCCCTCTTTTTATACCCCCTTACCTTCATATTTCTGTGTGGATGAACCCCTTACCAAGGACCACCCCTCTTTCTTTTCACCCCCCCCCCCCAACCTTTTCACCCCCCTTTCCTTCATAGTTCTGTGTAGATGAACCCCTCACCAAGAAACCACCCCTCTTTTCACACCCCTTTCCTTCATATTGCTGTGTAGATGAACCCCTAACCAAGAAACCACCCCTCTTTCTTTTCACCCCCCCCCCCCCCCCCAACCTTTTAGACCCCTTTCCCTCATATTTCTATACTGATGAACAACCAAGCACCCCCCCCCCCCCCTTTCAGATCCCTTTCCTTCATATTTCTATATTGATGAACTAAGCCCCCCCTCCCCCCCTCTCCCCCCCACACACACACTTTTCAGACCCCTTTCCTTCATATTTAGAACTATACTGATGAACTCCTAACCAAGCACCCCCCCCCCTCCCCCCCCCCCTTTTCAGATCCCTTTCCTTCATATTTCTATGTTGATGAACTCTCCCACGCAACCCCCCCCCCCCCCCCCCCCCCCCCCCCCCACTTTTCAGACCCCTTTCCTTCATATTTCTATATTGATGAACTCCTACCCAAGCACCCCCCCCCCCCCCCCACTTTTCAGACCCCTTTCCTTCATATTTAGAACTATACTGATGAACTCCTACCAGTACCCCCCCCCCCCCCCCCCACCTTTTCAGACCCCTTTCCTTCATATTTCTATATTGATGAACTCCTACCAAGCACCCCCCTCCCCCCCTTTCAGACCCCTTTCCTTCATATTTCTATATTGATGAATCCTAACCAAGGACCCCCCCCCCCCCCAATTTTCAGACCCCTTTCCTTCATATTTCTATATTGATGAATTCCTAACCAAGGACCCCCCTCCCTTCCTCTTTTCTGACTCCATTCCTTCATATTTCTGTGTAACTGAACCCCTCACCAAGAAACCACCCCTCTTTTTAGACCCCTTTCCCTCATATTTCTTTGGAGAAGAACCCTTAACAAACATGTAAGATTTGACTGGAGCAAGGGTTCATATAATCATCAGAAGAGTTTTTTCTTTAATGTGTGTTTGCACATGACAGAGTTTCATTGTCCTGATGTCACCCTGTGTAGCTGACATGACGTTAAAATCCTATTACTAGCTAACTTCATCCTTCTACATAAGCACACCCTTCACCAAGAGCCACCCCTCCTTTAAGATCACTTGTGCTTGGTTTTCAGGGTAGTCTTCAGAGCCGTACTACTGTGCTAAGCACTATAACTGCAGCCATAACCCTGTATAGGTTTGGGGTGCAAGGTCAGGGCTGTCAACCTCTTTTGTGAGTAAACCTTAGTCCAGAGTTTGTGAACCTGTATTTCCCTTATGCAGGCTGGGGTCTTTTCTTCTTTTTTTCCAGGTGGCTGCGGCATTTTGAATTCCAACCGGCATGGAAGGAAGAAGCAATGTTGCATGAAATACACATGCAGAGCCTCCACTAGACTGTTGAGACTATCGGTACGTGGTACTGGCAACAAAGAAATATTCCGGTACCAACCGCTACAGTCTTTCCGTTGAAAAAGTTAGTTTTATCAATGTTTTTCAGCATGTGTAGGTGCCACTGACGTTTGATCTAGATCTAGTTTCCGAGTAACAACGTGCACATTCTTCAGTGCTGATGTGGGAAAAACAATCGATCATGTACTGACAACTCAACCTTTACAGACTGTAATCAAACTCAGTTTTGTTGCCAATGGCAGTGAAAGTTTTTGCGTTCACTGTTTTGCTTGCTGAACATCACCGGAAGTGATCTTGTTTAGCGGGAGCTTCCACTTGCTTCAGGACCCAGGGTACAGAGTATGATCTCTAGCAAGTCACACAAAACGCTCAGTTTCAGCCAATACTTGGTACCAGCGACTATATTTTTTAACGGTACTGGGGAAACATTTACCGGTAAAAACCAGCATATGCCGGTCTAGCAGAGGCTCTGACATGTGCAACTTCAAATCTCACTCCTGACAAGATTTCTTAGCCTATTGCGCTAGGCCAGCCAGTGTGCATTTGGTGATGGTGTGTGTCAGCTGCTCATTTGACAGTTTTTCAATCTTTTGGCTCAGTTTAAAACAACAACAAAGTCTCATGAAAATTATGTTTTCCTGTATCCATTTTCCAATATGGCCATATTCCCTCAAAATAATGCAAAAAATGTATTTTATACTGGTAAACTGCTTGGGTAGACAGGTATGGGGTTGCAGTTTTAATGCTTAGCACAGCGAAAACTGATACTGCTCTGTGCAATTCTTGCAGGAAGTTGGCAATCTCTGACTATGCTCTAAGCAAAACAGCTTTAACCCCTTCACTGCCATGATGTCATTTGAAAAGGACCCATAAAAGTGCAAAATCTGAAACCCTTAAGCCTTTTTGTCTTCTTTTTTGCACTAGCATGTGAAAGGATTTCCATCAAAACGCATAGCACTGAAAGTAGATCGGTTATAGGACCAGCATTCAGCCTGAAAATTTTACAGGCTGGGGCAGTGAAGAGGTTAAACAGAGGATCATCAGTACTAAACAAGCTGCTTGTCCATGACAGAAGAGCCTTTACCTCTGGATGAAATCTTTGGAACCTGCCAAAATGCTGCCTACTGGACAAGAGAGACCCTGATATTAAAAAAAAGAACATGCATATAATTTACAAATGGCCCCTACTAATGAAATTCACATTTGACAACAGAGTACACACACACACACACACACACACACACACACACACACACACACACACACACACACACACACACACAAAATCTTCAAAAAACAAGTGCTGAAGAAAGTCACTTTTACAAGTACATACTTGTAAAACCACCCTTGAAAAGTGCATACAGAAGAAAAATTGCCCTTAAAAAGCACATGCTGAAGGAAATCGCCCCTTTAAAGCACATACAGAAGGTACAGGAAATCACCCTTTTAAAGCACATGCAGAAGGTACAAAAAAAATTGCCCTTTCAAGCACATGCAGAAAGTACAGGAAATTGCCCTTTTAAAGCACATACAGAGAGTACAGGAAATTGCCCTTTATTGGTACATATAGAAGGTACAGAAAAGTGCCCTTTTATAGTACAAACAGAAGGTACAGAAAAGTGCCCTTTTATAGTACAAACAGAAGGTACAGGAAACTGCCCTTTTATAGTACATGCAGAAGGTACAGGAAACTGCCCTTTTATAGTACATACAGAAGATACAGGAAACTGCCCTTTTAAAACACATACAGAAGGAAATCACACTTGCAAAGCACATACCGAAGAAAATCATGTACTGAATGAAATCACCTCAGAACTACACATACAGAAGGAAATCACACTTGAAAATCACAAACTGAATCCACTGACCTTTGAAAAGCACATGCTTATAGAGTCAAAGTGCTTTGTGATGTGTGAGGGGGGCACTTGCAGAGCAGTGGCTGCGTTCATCACCCTTGCTCCATCCAGGTGCATCACAAGATCATTTGCATCTGCCAGCTCCCTCACCTGTGCATGACTAACTTTACAAAACTGCATTTACAGTTGCAGACCAAATTGGTAATGTTGGCAGTACATATCCACAAACACCTCTGGAAAACTTGTGGACAAAAATCGCTTGTATGTTCAGTCATTTCCAGCCGCAACGCTGATTTGTGTCGCTTGCTTCCCCTATGTACAAAAATCTATCAAAAGAAAAAGAAAAATGACCGATATACAAAAGAGTAGGTACCGGTCAAATCTGTATGTGTATAACCCTTTTAATATCTAAAATATTATGAGTGCCATTGTTAAAATAAAATTTAAAAAAAACTGGTGCCAGGAAGAACCAGAACTCATCATGGACTTCACTTAGGAATCTGGGGCCTGGTGCACCATCATCATAGCTGAACAGCCTGAAAGGTCTAGAAGACACTGAGCATGTATGCAAGCATGAGGTGGTCAAATGAACCATGATCAGTACCATGTGCACAAGCCTGAGGTGGTCAAATGAACCATGATCAGTACCATGTGCACAAGCATGAGGTGGTCACATGAACCATGATAAGTACCATGTGCACAAGCATGAGGTGGTCACATGAACCATGATCCGTACCATGTGCACAAGCATGAGGTGGTCAAACGAACTGTGATCAGTACCATATGCACATGCACGAGGCGGTCAAATGAACCATGATCAGTACCTGTTTGATGTAGTCCACAGAGATGACTGACCCTCCACATCTGTTCTGAGTGTTCTCTAAGCACACTGCTCGTGTCCAAGGCATGTGAGGATCATCACGAGCACGAATCTTTCTCTGCAGGTCATCCAGGTCCAGAGTCCCGTCTACATTGTTTCTCACTGTGCATGGCTGAACTCCTGCCAGCTGCAGAGAGAGTGTGAACATTCTCCGTAAAATAGCTAACCTGCACTGGGTCACAGTGTATTGACTATAATCTGCCTGTACACTTGCTTTGGGTCACAGTATATTGACTATAATCTGCCTGTACACTTGCTTTGGGTCAAAGTGTGTTGACTATAATCTGCCTGTACACTTGCTTTGGGTCACAGTGTATTGACTATAGTCTGCCTGTACACTTGCTTTGGGTCACAGTGTGTTGACTATAATCTGCCTGTACACTTGCTTTGGGTCACAGTGTATTGACTATAATCTGCCTGTACACTTGCTTTGGGTCACAGTGTATTGACTATAATCTGCCTGTACACTTGCTTTGGGTCACAGTGTATTGACTATAATCTGTATGTACACTTGCTTTGGGTCACAGTGTATTGACTATAATCTGCCTATACACTTGCTTTGGGTCACAGTGTATTGACTATAATCTGCCTGTACACTTGCTTTGGGTCACAGTGTATTGACTATAATCTGTATGTACACTTGCTTTGGGTCACAGTGTATTGACTATAATCTGCCTATACACTTGCTTTGGGTCACAGTGTATTGACTATAATCTGCCTGTCCACTTGTAGCAGAAGACCTGACAATTAGAAAAGACAAGGTATGCTGAGTTCACCTTGCTGACTATATCAACTGTTTAGAAAGCCCCCTAACCACACCTGCAAGTAAGTTGCACAGATCACAGTTTTCAAACACTGTATGGACATAATGGATGATACAGAGATTTTTTCCCCCTCTTTAGATCTACATGTTTGATTGAGAGACATTAATTTGCATACACCAGTCATTCAGTAAGGTCTACGTACAATCCATTGGGCATATTTTGCACTAGGCTTAAACTGTCATTCAAACAAATAACATACCCAGTCAATCACCACCCCTCAACCCATACCCCACCAACCCCAGAGCTGAAAACAGTCGACTAAATAAACAGATGGTTCAATGCTGTATACTGCAGCTACCAAAAATAAACAGATGGCTCAATGCTTGTATTGCTACGTATTACAGCTACCAAAAAATATGCAGATGGCTCAATACTAGTATTGCTACGTATTACAGCTACAAAAAAAATAAACAGATGGCTCAATACTTGTATTGCTACGTATTACAGCTAACAAAAAATTTACAGATGGCTCAATACTAGTATTGCTACGTATTACAGCTACCAAAAAATAAACAGATGGCTCAATGCTACATACTACAGCTACCAAAAATAAACAGATGGCTCAATGCTACATACTACAGCTACCAAAAAAATAAACAGATGGCTCAATGTTACATACTACAGCTACCAAAAATAAACAGCTTAATGCTACACACTACAGCTACCAAAAATAAACAGATGGCTCAATGCTACATACTACAGCTACCAAAAATAAACAGATGGCTCAATACTACATCCTACAGCTACCAAAAATAAACAGATGGCTCAATACTACATCCTACAGCTACCAAAAATAAACAGCTGATTCAATACTACATACTACAGCTACCAAAAATAAACAGATGCCCCAATACTACATACTACAGCTACCAAAAATAAACAGCTGATTCAATACTACATACTACAGCTACCAAAAATAAACAGCTGATTCAATACTACATACTACAGCTACCAAAAATAAACAGCTGATTCAATACTACATACTACAGCTACCAAAAATAAACAGCTGATTCAATACTACATACTACAGCTACCAAAAATAAGCAGATGGCTCAATACTACCAAAAATTCAAACAGATAGGCTCAGTACTACATACTGCAGCTATTCCTCCGACTTCGTAAAAATGGATGTGGGACTGGTCTCCAAGCAGAACTTCTTCAAATCGCCCAGTGCAATGAGACAAGACTGGAGAACAGAAACAAATACATATCACTATAAATAAACTACAAAGTAAACAAAAACAAACCCCTGCAGTTCTGGGTTCATGAAAGCCTGTTTAACATACTCAAATCTTGGTTAAGCTTTCACTTGACATCCTTGCTTTCCCTATGGCTTAACAATTTCATTGCCAACAATTAGGCTTTTGGGATGCACTTTCCTTACAAAAACAGCCTCGAGAAAAGGTTAAAGATGTCCAAGCTTTTCATCACTTTGTTGTACAATAGGAATTCACAAGAAACCAGACTTCAAGCAGGAAGTTGTACATCATCCTGTCAGAGATGGAGAGAACATTGCCAGTCACATCATATATATAACATCCTAAAGGCATGTGTACGTCATCCTGTCAGAGATGGAGAGAATGTTGCCAGTCACATCATATAACATCCTAAGGTATGTGTACTTCATCCTGCAAGCAGATGGAGAGAACGTTAGCAGTTGCATAATACAACATCCTAAAGGCAGGAAAAACGGTTAAAGGATGTCACATGACACGGAGTCAAAATAGTCAATCAGTGGTGCAAAGTTCTCAAAGCCAATCTTTCTGGTTAGCTGAACCTCTTTGTGACACTGTTATTAAAAGAGACATACACCAGCTGTTCTCATTTCTAGACAGGGAGAGGATTAAGCGTTGTACCCATTATCTACGTTATAAAATACCCTAACCTTCAACTTCACATGATCACATTCTTTTCATATTACATTCTTTTCAAATACATGTAACTTTACAATGTCGTAGTGAAACGATTAGGTACAATAGTAGATATTAAAAAAATACATTGCAAATAAAAGTATAAAATTAATTATATATATATATATAATTATCTTCAAATTCAAACTCTTCCAGATGCATGTATCACCATTCAAAATGGCAAAATAAAAACAGACAGCAAAAATATAATCAACATAGCACAAAAAGGGTGTGGGGTGTGGGGGGATTAATTAAAACAGACAGTTAACGTTAAACACATCAATATTAAATACTACAACAGGGTGAAAAAAATTAAATTTAAAAAGCCGAGTAACCCTACTAACTGGCACAGATATTGCCCATAGTTCCAGTTGTCACAAGCAAGGCCGCCTCTTGTCCCAGCAATGCTGCGCATTCCTCCTGAAGCTCTGCACATAATGAACATTCTTCAGGGCTTCTTTCCTGCAAGTCAGCAGCTTAAACATTGCAATTAACTATGACTAAAAGCACATTTTCATTTATTCATTTAACTTCCTTTTTCATTTTGAAAAAAGAATCATAGCTTCTTCTTTTTTTTTAGTATATATAATTTACTGTTAGCATACAACATCATTGTTTTTTCTCTCAACAGATGAGATTGCTGCTTGTTTTTATTTACTTTTTTAACTGTCAACAGTGAACATCATTGCTTTGCCTGTCATTGTTCTTGAGTCCGGTAATTTCCCAAAGAAATGATCATAATGATGCACTCCACAAGACTGGAAAAAATGCCATTATTTATTCAAATTACCCGTAGGAATAAAGACCCAAGTTTGAATCATAATTAATACATAAACAGTTGTAGTTAAGAAAGACTAAGATCAAACCATTTAGTCACATCTTCACATTAGTTTGTCTACAGCACCAAATCATTTGGCCTATTCCAACGCAAGCAGTGTGCTTTAAAAAAATGTTTTAAAAATCAACCCTATGTCTACTCACTGGCATTTGACTGCCAACATTTATGATCATTATCATTATTATTATACAGAGCAACAGATAAGGCAATGCATAACTGAATTGTGTCAAGTGCCTGTGCAGTGTGCACTAACTGTTGACAGTAGGATCCTCTCCATACACGTCATCACCAAGTGGTGCTGTAACCATGGCATCTTTCATGGCAGTCGTTGGCATGGTGAAAGTGTCACTCCGCAAGTTGACCACGTACACATCACCGTTGTTTTGAGCCGTTTGTGTATCACCATGGTAACAAGCTGTGAGGTCTTGCCACCAGGGACATCCTTGGGAGATCAATCTGTGAAGAGGGGCAGGCTGTCTAGTCAAAAGTCTCCCTCCAGTAAGGCAAGTCCTGAACCTGTAAATGTTTGAAGTAACAAACAAAACAAACAACAAGTGTCTAGTACATAAACCGGCTGTGCATATATATATATATATATATATATATATATATATATATATATATGCTTTCAAATTTACAATCCCCCCCCCCCCCCCCCCCCCAAGTACTGAACGACCAAAGCACTGAGGACCAGAGAAGGGCAGGGTCACAGAAAACATTGCGGTAACATTTATGTCAAGAGTGCCAAAGTGATACCCAACTCCCCTTCCCCCACCTCCCTCCCTCTTCAGCTAGTTGATTGTACACTGTCATCACCATAACTGGAGAGGACCCCAACAATGTACCCATCCTTCTTTCTCACAAGAGACTGGTCTGTTATTGACGCCGGAACAGGCAACAGTGAACACCTACAAACTGGTAAAAAGCATACTTTAAAAATAAAAAAATAAAAAATAAAAAATCCACTTTTAGCCCCGTCGGTTCGCTATCCTCAAATGGTTTGAGGATGTGTGTGCGTGTGTTTGTGTAAACACTGGCATAGTACGGAATGAACTGATATGTAGATATGCCAGCGTAGTGCATACTTCAAGTTCATTCCGTCTACACACACACACACACACACACGCACGCGCGTACACACACACACACACACACACACACACACACACACATTCTCATACCATTTGAGGGCCGCGAACAGACGGGGCTAAAAGTGGACATTGCCAAAACTTCAATTTTCAGAGTTTATCACGCGTTCATCGGTCGTTCTGCTGTTTCGGCCGGCATGCACATAACCCAGGATCGAGTCAGTACGACTGATTTAGGTGTTAAAAGCTATTGCATAGAAAATTCAAAATGGTAAACAAATGCACTTTTCATATGAACAATGCATGCCATACTGCATTTGCAGCAAAACTGAAAAAATATTGTCTACATGTTTCCTTGACGCCCACGCGGCTGTCTGCAAGGGAAGGGAAGTAACTACACATAACACGTAGACAAACAAAAAGCAGAGGCTGAGGTCAAGGGTCAGATACTTAGGAAGGGGAATAACTGTTGTTTCGTGTATGGTACCCCATAAGAGACAAAATGCTGTTATTATCCTTTAAAAATAAATTGAGTTCAGGAGCTGTGTGAGAGTCGAGGTGGCCGTCCTGGGCTCCCCGTCCTTATGAGCCTTATGGAAACCATATGTGGACGTAAACCATGTGGACGTAAAGCAACACTGAACCATGCTTACGCGTTGGTCACAGTTTGTTCCTAATGTCAACTGGACATCCGAGGACATCAAGCTCTACATCATCATCATTATTCTTTCTTCTTCCTAGACGTGCGGTAACCTTTGTAAAATTAAGAGAAACACAATAACTGTGTATCCTTTCTTCTTCTGACCATCTATTCAAAAGATTATCTTTATTTTTGTAAGTGTGAAAGGATCTAAAGTGGAGCATTACTATATATTACTATGCAGGTTGCATGTGCTCATCATTGACTTAGGTCTGCATAACCAGGGGTTTCATTACTCTTTTTTGTATGTGTGCGTTTGTTTTATGGGGGGGGGGGGGGGGGGGGGGGGGGGGAGGACAATGCAGTTTTTCTTCAAAATCTGGGTCTGGCTCCTAGGCTGTGAAAGCAGTCAGTTCAAATCATTGCACACTGAAATAGCCGCCACCAATGTTTCAAATGATGGTGAAGTCCAGTTTGATTTTTCTTATTTTTGTGTCAGTGTATGCTGTAGTCTCATATTGTTTTAATGATTTTGATTCAGCTGTGCCTGCTTGTTGGCCTGCGCAGGAACTAACCTTCACAAAATACGTTTTGTGAAACAAGAGGTAAAACATCAAAACAAAAACCTCAAATCCAGTTCGTTACAAAATGTTCACATTTTTGGTAATGTGAAATGATCCCAAGGCAATACTGATTACTATGCAGGTTGCATGTGCTCATTATTGACTTTGTCTATGACAGCAGTCAATTCAACTCATTGCATAGTTGCCACCAGTGTTTCACGTGATCGTGAAGTGCAGTATTTTTTTCAATTCCTATTTTTGCATGTCAGTGTATGCTGTAGTTTCACGTTGTTTAGCTTAAGCTGTGACTGTCAATGTTTGTATAAGATTGCAGAGCCTCCTTGTTGGCATGCTCAGGAATTAGTCTTCCCATAATGTTTTGTTCAAGAGGTAAAACAAAACAAAAACCTCAAATCAAGGATTTCATTACAAAATGCTCTTGCTAAAAAAAAATCACAGCTGGCCTGATGAATACTGATCATATGAAGTTCACATGATTTGTGTTTGTGTGTAAAAGTGTGCAGACACTTATTCATTTCACAAAACTTGTGACCTTCAAGAAAAAGAAGAAAAAACAGAAAAAGCAAAACAAAAAGGGGTGTTTTGAGTACAAGAGGAGAATATCAAGTTTTGAAACATTTTAATATCAAAATATCATATTGACATTTACACACTTAATTCATTGGCAGTAAAATACAAAGTTAAAAAGTAATACACAGTGCACATATATGCAATAGCTTACATGCAGTAATTGAAACACTATTTGTGGTCTCGCTTTATTTTCGCAGCACCTTGTATTTTCATTAAGACCCAACATCAATAAATATTATTGCATGTGCTTAATAACGTTTTAATTCAGCATGTAAAAGAAATTAAACACACAACAAAGTCCTACTGCTTCTGACAGTTGCCTGTTCCTGTATAATTTTGAGTAGTCATAATTGGCAGCAAAACTGTAATTAAAAATGCATACTCAACTGACCAAAGAGGACAAACTGATACCCTATTTAGCCTAATTAAAAGAACATGGCAATAAAATTGTGTGCAAAAACATTCAAAAAGAAAGAACATGAATTTAAAGGTTTGGCTTTTGATATCAAATAGCTCGTGTAAGAAAGAACATTTTGTTCAGTTATGCAATACATGTACTATTCTAACTGCACACAGACTTGCCCTTTCATACGTATGTGGCCTAGGACAGGTGTTAAGTAAAAATTCAGAAGTCCATTAATTCAAGAAAAGGTGGTGGTCACCTTTTCTGTCAAGAGAACAACTGATCTCTGAGATAACTAAGCAAAACAATACAGCATTAGCAATGTTGTGCACAACATATTTCAATCACATGAACACATTTGTCATATCATTTTCCATATGTCATCAAATTTTATTTTCATGTACCTTCATGTGTATGAGTGTGTGTGTTGTTAGTGTTATTGTAAAATGCCCTGCCCTGATTACTGCTTAAAGTTAAAAACAACATTTCATTTTATCAAACTAGACATGCTGTGAAGTTCACCTCACCTTCCTCATAAAAAAAGGGGAAGACTTAGTTTTTAAAAATACATATACGTAAAAATAATTGTAATTTCAAAAGGAACGCACTGAAACAACACCATTTACTCTTTCAAAATAAACAATTAATACACTGTCAGCACAGTTGTTTCTTTTTTCTTTTACAATTGCATTCAACCAAGATGGAATGAGCCATCTTTTCACTGTAATATGCATTGTTCTATGATGATATGCCAGAAAGAGATCTGTCAAAGAGTCGTCGATGAGCTTTTGTTCTTTCAAGTTTGTTGTCATCTGTCATGGGTGTGTTGAACTCTCGCAGAACAGCACGCTCAGGAGAAGGGGGGATAGCAGCAGTGAAACAGTCTCTGCAGACTGCAAGGTATTTGTCCTCACCTCCAATCACCTCCACCTGAAATGTGTAGTCAAAGAAATACTTCTCGCATGTCGTAACTCACATATTTGTATACAGTATTATAAATATCCTGAGTTATGGAGGATTTTGCACGATTCTGGAAGGAGCTGCTCAAAGTGGGACCTCCTAAACTGAGTGCTGATTCTTGAATTGACTGCTCAATTTTGGAACTGTCCTTGCACAAAATAGGGAATATTGCCAAGTGTGGGAATTTTACACTTCACCCCCCCCCCCCCGGTGGGATACTATTCCACAAACATAACTGTTACTAGAAGCAGAAAATTAAGAGTTTTTTTTGTGTGTGCACTTTTTGAGGGATTGGTGGGGGGGGGGGGGGGGGGGGGGGGGGGGCAGTTTTGGAGATGCGCATGAGTTTTGCTGTGAAACAAAGTTTATAATAGCACTTGAGAAAGATTGCTCAAATATTTGCCAGGACTGAATTTTGCTGCTTTGGCACTTCTACAATATTGACTGACCATACGAGTGCTGATCCAAAGGTCAAGGCTTTTCTCTTTTTCTTCTTCCATTTTTTTTTTTACATCCCAAATACAATGTTATGAACCACTGAACCGGATACCCCAATCAATTACTACTTTACATGTACTAGCTGCATAATTATATCATTACATATCTATGCCCAAGATCACTTGACTGTCTTACTTCAGTCTCTTTGGCATTTTCATGCCAGCATGTCTAGCTCTCATGGCTCATGAATGTTTTCTCTTTGTGTCAATGACAGTACCTGAGCTTCTTGAGTTTTCCGTCGTGTGAAGGCAGCGGGTTTGAAGCAGATGGTGCACACAGCTGTCAGTTTTGTGACATTCTCGGACTTTGGCACAAGGTTGAGTATATCACCAAATGCCTACAAACATACAGCAATGTTGCATGTATACAAGGCATACACGGATACAGTGAGCGGTGGCATAGAATGGTACGTAATCCTGTACAATACCTTTGTAAAACACCATGGGACATGTAACAGTAGACCTTTGCAGGATTTGACTTTCTCAGTCTATTCAGATGACTGGCAGAAGATTTCTATGCATGAATATATACGTACAACCACGTAAATTATGTGAGCACCTAGCTTTCACTAGTTTCACATCCAGTGTACTCCAGCAAACTGGTGAATAACATCAGGTGTGGTTAACAAAGTCTATGGATTTTTGGTATTATTCTGTTTGTGTGCACAGTTACAGTAACTGAATCAGCTAATATTACAGTAATGCTAATAACATAATTTACTAGGTACACAAGCTTCTTTTTTGGGGGTGGGGTGGGGGGTTCCCAGTCCCTATCCTGTGTGGGCGTGCATGTGCACCTGTGTGGGTGCATCATGCATGCATCTGTGTGCATGAAGTGTGTGTGTGCATGCATGCATAGCTGGATGTGTGTATATGAGATGCATTGTGCAAACCTTTTTCTGGAATGTTCCATCTAGTGCAGCTACCATGACAATCTTGCCCTGATTTGCAAGATGGTCTGCAAATGCTGACACATCAGGGAACTGCAAATGCAACAGACATCACATTAACATTTGCTGGCATAGATCTAATTTTAAATAGCTGGTTTCAGTATTAAATAAAGCAAGCCAGACCCCATGTAATTGTTAACAAGGAAAATGTACCATTTGGTGCATTATAATTTGTATTTCTCTTGTATTGGACTCCTTTTTTTCTTTTTCTTTTTCTAGAAATGGGAACAATTCTTACGAATTTGATTGGTTTTACTTCAGATGTATTTAAATTTTTATCATTTTTTAACAAAATGACATGTGCTTTTCACTAATCTCAGTGCATGTGCACAACACTATGACTTCGGTCAATAACGACTGTCATTGTATCAAGCATTCAATGTACCATACAGGGTTTGCATTAAGATTAACTGGTAAATTCTGGTATTTTACAGGTTTAGATCAGGATATACCGGGAAAAAAATCATCAGTCAGTCGTACCAGCTGTTATTGTTTGATGGCTTGTCAGAAACAAAAAAAGCAGCATGACACTACATGGACATCACATGCTCACATTCATGAAACAAACAATTGAACTAAATCTTGGAACTTACAAACTGTCCCTCATCAATGCCAATGACATTATACTGCATTGCTTCTTCCAGAACTGGCATCAGTTTCTTGGTGGAAATTGCTGGTAAGATTTGTCTGTCAAAGTGAAAGTCAACCAGATCAAAAACTAAGTACTACAACTGAAACTGAAGTAAAATACTGGAAAATTGCAAGTTTCCACACAACAAAAAACAATCATTAGCAACACTAACACTCTAATGGTATTATTATATAATTGTTTATGTGAAACAAGTGGCTACATTGTTGTTTTTGATGTTGAACTTTTTTTTAACTTTTTTTTATATTGCAATTTGCACTACAAATTGTACAGCCAAATTTGTGTTGCCAGCCCAGGGTATGTTTACCCAAAAAAAACATACGTTAAAATGATGCAGTTATATATTATATCAAAAATCAAACTGAATATCTTATCAATTAATACAAATGTTTAATATTATAACTGAATTGTTTTTTTTAAAGATAAATTAATAATCATAAACATTATAAGTTAATGTGTCATAATAATAATATATATTGTAGGCCTCATGGGATATATATGCTGAAAGTAAAAATCAACCCATCAATCAAACTGTCTGTATATATATTATATATATATATATCTATATCTCCCTTTCTCTATATATATATCTTCATGACTATTTGACTTACTTGTCATGTGTAGTAACGCCATCATTGTTGTAGCGAGTATCACCAGCATACTTGATTATCAAACATGCATACTGTGCAACTCTGTAACGTTTCAATCGCCTGATCAATTCAGTTCTGAAAGAAAATGAATCAGTCAATCACTTTGTGTATTAGTATTACATACTGTGTTGTAATTTTATGCAGTTGATGGGCAAATTTCTGTACACGACATGATTCTTCACAAAAACAATAAAGATTCGGTATCAACATTATAAAAATGCTTGTAACTTCATCAGTTTTCTACAGTTACTTCTTTTCTAGACTGAGGTTTCACACAAGATCATGAGTTTGGTTTGAGAACACAGGGGTCACAAATACACAGAAGAAATGTTTTTGACACAAAATAAACCCCTCTCAAACTGAGGTTACCCCATACATTTACTATGAGCAAAAAAAGTCTTGCTCTGTATGATAGAATGCATTTTCATTAAAGGCTTTAAGCAGTCTCTCCCTCTTTCACTCAGCCTCTGTCTCTCTTATGTCAGGGTGCGAAGTTGGTTGCCAGAACATATCAATTATGAGTTAGACAGCTGCCAGGCCAGGGTGGATGATATTGAACGAGGTCAGTGGTACACTGGCAGTGGTAGTTCACTGCCTACATCAGTTTTCAGCTGCATTAGTAGATTACTAGTTTTTCACCATTCATTTGCATGTGGGGCTGACCACATTTTGCAGTTCAGCATAATGTCGCCAAAGTCAAAGACAACACAGAAGACTCTGACTTGCCATGAACTATGGATGGTCCCTAGCTTCAGGATGCCGAATGTAGTGCTGTTAGCATTATCTGTCAGGCTTGCACAGAATTCTGCAGTAGGCATGAAAAGCTGAATTTCAGCTACAATACAGTAACGTAGGATTATTCTTTAAAAAATTGTTGTCAACGTGTGTAGCCTCATGTTTGTTGTTGGCATTTTTTTCTTCTTCTCAAAACACTGCATTCGATGTACGTAAGATCTAGTATTTGCAGCCCCCCATAACAGTGCTTATTCTCTCAGGTGATTACCAAAGCAACATGTACTTTTTTTTAGTTTTTATAATTTATAAACAAGCAGATGGCTTTAAATAATCACGTAATTTTTTGTATAACCTTAAAGTTAAAGCTTAACAGAATAAAAGACAAATCAAATACAGTTCAAGTTTTTTTTAGTTAAACTTAAAGTGTTACGTTGTAAATATAAATTTAGTAAGAGTATTTACTGACTTACGTTTTGCCTGAGAACATTGGTCCAATAATCATCTGAAATTGAAAAAGGAAAAACGTTTTGTCTGAGTACATCACCATCACTGATATTAATATTATTAATAACTAGTAATAATACTAATTACACTTTACAGTTATTATTATAGTATATAATATAGTAATCATCAGTGACACTGACAGCATCACGACTCTGGCATGAGATGAGAGATCACATAACAATTTCACATCCCTTTCAAGTTTCATTTCAAATTCAAGACAAGATGAAAATGTTCATATCCAAAAATAATTAAGGTATTTATATATGTGAGCAAGTGCTCTTTGTACATTTTAACGGCAATCCCGCCCCGGTTATCAGATTCGTGCAATTTCATTACTGTACTGTTAGTAACCCGGGAACCGGAGCAGACGACACTTTTGTTTTGAAGCGCTGCGTGTTGCGTAACGCCACATGGCCTTCACACAGCCGACTGGCGATAGCCGCTTGTGCGCACCACTTTCAAATCTGTTTACTCCCTTAATATTTTGACCGCTTGTTTGCTTACCTACTCTTTGTTCACCTAGTCCTTTTTATGCACTAAGCCATGTGTAAAATAATTTGGCATCTTAGAATGTTTATCCAACGTTTATTTAGACGCAGGATCGAGCTTAATCAGTAGCCGATGCCTCCCTAGGTCCATTCTTTTTATAGCCGTCGTCTGCATGGCGCGTTCTGTTAGTAGGCCTACTACTACTAGTGAATAGTAGTGAATCGTTGTTTTGACTCAATTAAAGTAATTCTGTGTCGATCAATGCTTTGTCGTATAGTATTTTGCTTAGCTGACTTCATATGTAGTGTTTATTTTGGGTTGAAATTAACTTATTGAGTATTGTGTACTGTAGAAGCTAAGTTATATTCATAGACTACTTGGTATCACTATCAGCGCTGCTGCGACTAAGATAACGCGCCCCAGGCAAAAATTCGCACTGATTGTTTTAGTGCTAGTCTTTGAGTGCATCTTGCTTTTCACACAGAGCATTGTATTGTAATTGTTATGTACCATTTTAACCGTGGGAGCGTGCACTTTATTCTGATGTAAGTTTTATTGACAGTTATATTTTGTACATTGTGTTAGTTGTGATTTAGTTGTCGGAATCTGTTTATAGACAGGTGCACGCCACGCTTCCCACTCTTGTTGTAAATAAAATAAGTCATGTGTGTACATTTTGTTTATACGGTTTAAAAGGTTGTAATTGTAGCTTTCATTTGATGTTTTTCATGTTGTAATTAGTTTAGTTATTGTAGAGGAAACTGTATTTGTACGGGCCAAGGAAACACAATAGTCAGCCATTTTGTGGTCCAGAGGGCCGATTTCATTGTAGCGATAGCGTGTGTTCCTTGCGGCCCGCGCAGTTCTCTTATCTATGCGTGCGCGTGAGGATTTTGGGTGTGCTGAAAAGTTGTCTGCTGCTGAGCAAATAAAACCTTGTCTGCTGCCGTACGCCTGCTGTGGTCTCCATTTCGACAGACTCCGATGCCTGGGTCGCTGTCCTTCTACGCTCCACACCACTCCATTACATATAGTTCAAATTTTGTCTGAAGATGCTAAATTCTAACTTGTCTTAATTCTTGGACAAGAGTTAGAAATAGAGAAGTGCATACACACACTGACACATGCACAGCACCCACACACATGTATCACTATGAGTCGTATGACTATGAGTATACTATTACTATAAACTATAATTAGTGAATACTCACTATAGTAATAGTATAAACTATAAATATAATCAACTTAATTTATATTCTGAAGTACATTTTTAACTAATATTAGTATTAAAAGTTTTGGTTCAACAATAATTAAAAATTGAAAATTATGACAATCAAGCTCTGCACCACCATTCTGGAACCAGACTTTTCCATGAAGCTGGGAATGTTGTTTGCAACATCTATTTATCTACCCATGAACTTAGTAAGTAAACATGGTGCTTACGTCCACAGAAACCGTACGGCTTACTAGGGACAGGGAGAAAGGGGGGGAGGGGGTATGGCGGAGGTGGGGGGAGAGGTAGATTATATACCTATCGCTACACTGTCACCACCAGAATGACCTGCATTAAGATTGGCAGCGATGACAGCCATTTTAATGTTTCATTAATTGTGAGGGACAAAGTCACAAGACTGTGTCCACAAACCACAACTTTTGAACAGAATGGAGAGCCGAAGCGGTATCGAACCGAGGTCCTTCCACTTACCAGCCTAACGCCTTACCACTAGGCCAAACCGCCCCCCCCCCATAAACTTACATTTATTTATTTGACTCAGAATGTCTGAATGAGCTCATTATTAATTCATTAGGACTAGGAGTGATCACACACACAGTACTCAGTAGTGACACTTGTGATGCAAGACTGTGCGTGTGACACAGTGGTATTATTTATATATTATTTCTTGCTTACGTTGTTACAACTTACAAGTGACAAAATATGCAATTTATGAGATCAGAATCAGATCATAAAGAACTGTCAGTGACATTAGTGTCAACAGTACAGTGTACATGTTGTTAGTGTTACCGTAGTGCAACTTTGTTTTCCTTCTTCTTTGAATCATCGTGTTGTTTATTTTGTCACTTTACTGACTAACTGAGGGTCAGCAGCACGACAACAACAACACAATTTTTTTGGATTACTGCAGTCTGGAGGCCCTTGGCCTTGACGCATGTGGATGGTCTTGGCCTCAATGACTTCCTGGGGCAGGTCTTTTTTTTTTTATACCACTTTTGATCCCCCCAGAAGTGCAGCATAATCTCCGAGCAGTTTTTTGCTCACTGGAAGGTGGCTGCCTAACGCAGAGAAGAAGACTGTGAGTGTGACTGTAGACATAGTGTGACACACTGACTGTGACTGAGTGTGATTGAGTGTGACCTGAACAAAAAAACAAGAGCGACATACCTCGATGTGCCCACTTTCAGGGTGATCTGAACCATCAGATGGTCGAATCCAAGTGTTGCCCTCGATAACTGGCGTGATTTTTGACATTTTTTTATGAATGATTTCTTGAGCTGGAAAAAAGTTGCTCTGGCGGGTTAGGAAACTGTCACAACGTTCGCATTTGCCGCTAAAAGTCACACGCATGCGCACTATGTGAAATGAGTCTCTTATTTAGTTAATGGCTGTATTTTTTCCCCTTCATATGCCATCAAAGTGTTTCTCTATCTCCGACTTTAAGCTGGTATAGCAGCGCTGTTTTCTTTAAAAAAACTTTATTTTTATCCGAAAGCACTTCCTTCCGCCTGCTTTCCTTGACAACCAAGATGGCGGACAACGAGGTTGGGTTATTATTGGCCTTAGTTCTTGTTGAGCTTGTGCTTTTTTAAAGCATATTTCACATACAGTTTACACCCGTGTGTCCATTCTAATTTGAGTTACTGTGCAATATTGCTTGTTTTTATATGTTAAAAACTGCATTCTGCTAGTGTCGGCCGCTTTTTTACAATTTTTACAATTGTTAAAAATAAAAATAAATCGGGATTCAGGTTGTTTTTGTTAATTTTGGCGTTTTACCGAGTTTAAAAAGCAGCACAGTCATACGCGCGCGCGCGCGCGCGCGCACACACACACACACACACACACACACACACACACACACACACCACACACACACACACACACGCACACACACTGAGATGGACCCGATGCTTGATGGTGTAAGATGAGGATTCCAAGAGAATGTTTTTGAAAGATCAACAATTTTTAATCTGCACATCTTACTGCAAAGGAAGGAGTGAGCTTTATCGTAAATAAACAGACACATGTCCTCCCAGGGAGAACCAACACAACCAGCTGCAGAAGAGCAGCCAGCAGATCAGGCCCAGGAGGCGGAAGCCGCCCCAGCCGCTGAAGAAGCATCAGCTGAGCAACCCAGTGGTGAGCAGCCTGAGGCAAAAGCTGAGGAAGAGGCAGGTGCTGAACCACCAGCCACTGAAGCAGCTGCAGAACCAGCCTCTGAACCAGCCTCTGAACCAGCCTCTGAACCAGCCACTGAGCCAGCCGTTGAACCAGCTGCTGAGGCAGCTGAAGCACCTGCCACAGAGGCTGATACTGAGGCTGAAGCTGTTACTGGTTTGCATGATTTTTTGCATGACTTTTTTGCACTCTGTGCATTTTATGTTGTTTGAAATTTAGTGAATGTTCAAGTTTGATGTACAAATTAGTAGTGCTTGTACTTTTTAACCTGCAATAACAAAAATCTGAGTGTGTGATTATGATCAGTACAGGTAGGCCATCTGGCCAGCCATGTCAAAACCTTCATGTTACAAGAATGTCTCAGTGTCAAAGCTGTGTTTAAACACATGTTTGTTTGTGTTTCTGTCAAAGCTGTGTTTAAACATATGTTTGTTTGTTTTTGTGTCAAAGCTGTGTTTAAATACATGTTTGTTTGTTTTTGTGTCAAAGCTGTGTTTAAACTCATGTTTCTTTGTTTGTTTTTGTTTCTGCTCATTAAATTTTGTTTCTTTGTTGTTGTTTTTTTTGTGTGTGTGTGTGTGTGTGTGTGTGTGTGTGTGTGTGTGTGTGTGTGTGTACATGCATGTGTGTGAGTGTGTGTGAATGTGTTTTGGGAGGGTATGATTATATATTTGACATAAAAAATATTTTTATTGGTGAAAGTTGCTCAGTATTTTAAATGGCTTTTTGGAGGAGAAAGAAGAAAGTACATATTTTTATATAGAAAGTTGAGGGAGTTACGTGATTATACTGTTATAACTATAGACTCTTACTTAGTACATTTGACAACATGATCCTTAAAAACATACATAATCCTTGCTTTACAGCACACAGTGCACACAATTTTGCTGTGTCTGTAATAATTATGTATCAGTGACAATTTTGCCTAGTTCTGTGTTGCAGGAAAAACACAAAATATATAGCTCTGAGTATAATTTTGTCCTAGACTTTTAATTTAAATATTTGAATATTTTAAACTGTCTGCAATACAGCGAGAAAGAAGGTGAAAGTACAGTGGAACATGCTGTGAACAACTTCTTGTTGGGTACCCTGAAAAAGTCATCATAGACGACAAGTTGAAGACTTTAGTTCACATAAAAACTTGGATTTGGAAATAAGTATGATTTCCTTCCTGGGTGCTTTGGGGGGGTCATTCATTCAGGTTCCACAGTACAAATTGTTCAGAAAGTCGCATGTAAAAAGCACACCATAAAACCAAATATAGATTTGAGTTGTTTGCAGTTTTCTTGCATGTCTGTTTTATATCAGCTCTTGGTTATTGTTTGCATTTTGGTTTCAAGAACAGCGTATTACTGTTGTGGGATGGATGTTTTATTTCAAAGCAGTATTTGTTGCTTTTCATATCCACAGTATTGTTCATTTGACTAAGGCATGGAAGGGCACTTTCAAGAGTAAAGTGTTGTGCCCATAATTCTGTTCTGTTTTATTACTTTTGAATATGCATTGTTTTGTTTACTTTTTCATATGAAGGGTAGGGCATTGACAGCTTAGGAGCATAACAGTTTGTTTCCTAGAATTGTTGTTGTTTTGATTTGGTATTTAGATATATATATATATACACATATGTATATATATATATAGTTTCTTCACATATTTTTAATTTTGGTATATTGTTTATTTTTCAGTGTGATTTTGATTTTCCAACCCTTCTTTTTTATTCCTCTGCATTGGATGTGATAAGGATCTGATGTGTGTGATTTTACCAATGCACTGTGATTAAATAGATTGTGTCTTTTTGTTTTTCACTTTTCAAAATGGCTGAGGCCCAAAATGTAATGCTTATAAAGACCAAATTTAATGAAATGAAAACAGAGTTGAAAACTGATGAATTTGTTTTTGTTGTTGTTGTTTTGTGCTTCTCACTTGCTTGCTGTCCAAAACATTCAGGTATAAGAAGGCCATGACCATGACCTTTAACCCTTACTGTTGACAGAGCAACCTGCAGGTGAAGGTGAGGGTCAGGCTGAAGGTGAGGCTCCAACAGCAGAAGGTACTGGGGAAGAACAAGCAGAGGTTTCAGCTGCTGAGGGAGAAGGAGTGGAAGGCGAGCAGAAAGAGGGGGAAGCGGACGGAGAGAAAGAAGAGAAACCGGAAGGTGGGTTTGACAGTTAAAACTATATTTGATCAGATCCAACTTTTACTTTGTTTTTTCATCATGCAGTGACTTGAGGATGTACCTCTAGTGGAGTTTATATCCCTTGCATTTACTTGCATGCCAGGTGAGTTACTGTAGGCAACTGTGGTCTTTGTTACTGTGTATGTGTGACGTCTTTTAAGTGTCAATTAACTCCCTTGTGTGTCGATATGAGTCAGTCAAAATGACATCAATAAAACATTTGAATAAACCTGAATTGATACAATACAGGCAAACCATGACTTGATCAAAGTTAGCATGGATTTTTTTGTTTTTTGTTTTTTGTTTTGTTTTTTGTCTTGTTGATTTTTGAGCTACAAAGTTGGCCATTTGAGTATCTGCTCAAAGAACTAAATTTTCGTGTCATTGCAATCTGGTCACTGCTGTTGGTTCAGTTGATGCAAATCATCATTTTATCATGTTGTGTATGTGAAAGCATTTATTATTAATTTTCTTCAGAAATCTGCATATTTTGGAATTGCAGTATTAAGTTTTGGCCACTTTGATTGTGTGGAGTAGTACCATAGTATTACTTCCCCTTGATCATTTCATTCCTCCAGACCACAATTTTTGTGGTTTTCATTATTTCAGTGTAGCCACTTGTCAGGTGTGGTTTCTCAACCAGTAATTGGTTGGCTTAGACCGTGTTTTTGTTTTGTTTTGTTTTTTGTTTGTTTGTGTGTTGTGTGTGTGTGTGTGTGTGTGTGTGTGTGTGTGTGTGTGTGTGTGGTTTTCCCCATTTCAGTGTAGCCACTTGTTAGATGTGTTTTTTCAACCAGTAAGCTAACTGACTTAGACCATAGTTTTTTCTTCTTTTTTTTCTTTCACTATTTCAGTGTAGCCACTTGTTAGATGTGTTTTTTCAACCAGTATGCTAATTGACTTAGACCATAGTTTTTCTTTCTTTCAGTATTTCAGTGTAGCCACTTGTCAGATGTAGTTTTTCAGCCTGTAACTGTAAGCTGATTGACTTAGACCACAATTTGGGTTGTTGTTTTTCTTCAGTATTTCAGTGTAGCCACTTGTCAGGTGTGGCTTCTCAACCAGTAAGTAAGTTGGTGTTTTACGCCCTGTCAACCGGTACGGTTATATCAGGGCAATTTCTCAACCAGTAAGTGACTTAGTGATTTGAATTTTTTAGAAATATTGACCAAGGCAAACAAAGGTGATGGCAATAAAATCTTTTTTTTAAAAAGGGAGTGAACAATGGAAACATGTTCCCATCTGTGGTTTGAGACAGTTTGGCAAGTTCATCTGTAATTACAGCCACAGGCCAAGGCCGCAGAGGCTTTTTATCAGCAGTGTCAGAATACATGCACAACTCATATCGGGTGGGACAGCGTGTGTGGTGGTACTATATGCTGGATTTCCCTTCTCCTTTCTGTCTGTGGCTCTCATTCTTGATCACAGCTTCACCACTTGACAGCATTTTTCATGTCTTGGGCCTTAACTTTGAATCACAGCCACACAAAAGCGTGGTTTTGATTGTGGGCCTGATTGCATCGCAGGAGAGGCAGCGGAAGGAGAGGAGGGTGAGAAGAAAGAAGGAGAGGAAGGAGAGACAGAGGGGGAAGCAAAACCGGAAGGGGAAGGAGAGGAAAAACCAGAAGGAGAGGATGGCGAAGAGGGCGAGGGAGCTGCTGCAGTTGCGGAAGGAGCAGAGGGAGAGGAAAAAGACAAGGAGGAAGGAGAGGGAGAGGCAGGAGAAAAAGCTGAGGAAGAAGAGAAGGAGGAGGGGGAAGAGGAGGGGGCAAAATCCCCCATTCCACAGGTAAGTTAGCTTATGGTGCTACCCCCCCAAAAACAACAACAACAACAACAACACAACAACAACAAACTTTCTCAGTGTGAGCAAAACAAAAAAATTAATCAGTTCAATTCAGCTTTCTCTTTTTCAGTTTAAAAATAATCTTCCATAAAATCCACTCTGGATATAGCTTTACTGACTTGTTGCAGGCCCACTTCATGTATATGTATCTTTGGTCATGTCAGTTCTTAATCCAAAAATAGCAGATCACTGGAAACCTGATGTTACATGGTAGAATTGACATGGCTGCATTGACAACCCTGTGACATCCTGAGCCAACTAGCCAATCAGATGCACTATGTGGTCGGCTTTGGCCTTTTCATGAAGCAGCTTGACAAAGCAGAGCTTGAAAAGGCTGGGCGAAGGCTTGGCAAAGTTGCTGAAAGCACTTCACAAAGCAACTCCATGTATTGTTAGGAACGTTTTCAGGAACTGATAACCAAACCAAAGACTTCTAGCCACGGAAAGCAAAATCTGAGCATTTTGTCTGCCATTTTGAACTGTTCTTATTTCTTTTCTTTGACTCATATTCCATCTTGTTGATTAAGAAACTTTTTTAATTTGTAAAAAGCACACTTGCAAATTGGCATGTGAATGTTCTGTACCTGACGGCTAACATATGCACATGTATGGGGAAAAAAGTTTTGATGATGAAGCAAATTTCCTTCGGAGGCAGGCATTTAGTTTGAGCTGCTCAGCAGATCCACTTGTTAGTCCAGTGTCTTCCTTCCCCTTTTGCAGAGCGACACATTTGGCGAGGGTGAAAGACCAGAGAGTGCCACTGGCGTGCAGGTCGGCGAGAAGCTTTCACGCTCACCCACACCCACAGACCAGATGAAGGAGCAGCACGGCATGCAGGACATGCTGGAACCAGGGACTCCCGAGAGATTAGGTTTGTGCCAGATTCTGACCTACATTGATAAGCATTTGGGTTTGGGGTTTTGCAGTACCAGCTTTACACCATGCAGATCTCAACCGAAATGTGTTGAAAAGTAGTTTTTGTAGTTTTGTTCGTTTGCCTCACCATTTCTCGTTGTAGCTGCAGTGATGGCAATAAAAAAATCCTTTCTTTGGGGTGGGGTGGGGGTTAGGGTATTTTGTTTGTTTGTTATTGCCTCACCGTTTCACTTTGTTGTAGTAGTGCAGGACAATAAAAACAATCTTTTAGGGGTGGTGGGTGGGGTGTTTGGGGGCTCTCCAATCAGTGTGTAATTATTATGGGACACTTGGACATCATCCCCCACCCTCCAAACACCTAAAAATCCTTGCTGTTGCAGGCTCTGAAGCTGACTTGACTCACGGTGGTCTGGAAGCACACATTGAAGAGCCTGAGGTAGAGGAGGAGGAGGCAGAGGAGGAAGAGATGTATGACAGAGATGCGCTCATTGAAAGATACCATGTAAGTTGAGATGCAGAAAAGTTGTCTTTTACATATATGGTTTGTTTCTGTGTTGATTGTGTGTGTGTGTGTGTGTGTGTGTGTGTGTGTGTGTGTGTGTGTTGTGTGTATGTGTGTGTGTGTGTGTTGATGTGTGTGTGTGTGTGGGGGGGGGGTGTTTGTGGGGGTGTTTGTGTTTCTGTGTTGATGTGTGCGTGCGTGCACGCATGTTTTTTTGTTTTTTGTTTTGTATGTGTGTGTGTGTGTGATTTTTTGTTTTTGCTGTTTGCTTAAGCTGTTTGTTACTTGGGGGTGGGATGTGTGTTCATGTTATCTTTGCCTGTCTGTCTATGTGTCTGTCTGTCTGTGGGGCTTGTCTGTCTGTTGTCTTCATTGACCCTTTTTTGTGAGAATATGAAGCATTTAAGGTGAATGCTTGAAGGAAATGGCAGTAACACGGTCACTATTCATAGTCTGCACCTGCTTCCCCAATCTGTCAAGTCATTTTGCTCACATTACCCTATGTTTGCCTGATCATAAAATCACCTCCAACCTCTTCTAGATGGCGCTTGCAGAGAGGGAGACGTTGCTTCAACAAAACTATCAGCTGCAGCACAAACTGGCTGAGTATTTCCGCAAGAAGAAGAACGATGAGCGACAGGACTATGACAAGAACGTGACTGACCAGGAGCAGCGCTACCTCAAATACATGGGTATGATGCATGCATTGAAGACTTTGCAGTGCAATCCTACAATACTTTCCCCATTTTTTGCTGTCTGTCTGTCTGTCTGTGTCTCACACAGTTTTTACTTCTTCTCTTTGTGAGGATGGTTCTTCTTGAAAGACTTTCCATGAACTTAGTTGGGAGATCTTTTGCCTACTGACCAAAATGGAGGAAGGGAGGAACTTGTGGGTTTAAATAAAAAAGTATGCGCAGTCAACCAGGATGGTTTGGATGGCAGCATTCGCTGTAAAAGTGCGGTGATAAAAACTCGGTTCATTACTGATTCTGGTACAAGCAAAACCTTCTGGAATGTATGCGGGCATGTGGGGTTTCTGTCTCTCTCTCTCTCTCTCTCTCTCTCTCTCTCTCTCCTCTCTCTCTCTCTCTCTCTCTCTCTCTCTCTCCACCCCATGGCCTATCTTTCTGTCTCTGTCTCTCTCCCCTTTCTGCTCTCTCCCCTCCCTCCCTCTCTCTCTCTCTCTCTTTCCCTTTTCTCTCCCTCCCCCCTCTCTCTCTTCCTTTGCTTGCTTACAGGGACTTCTCTCCACCCCATGCACTATCTCTCTGTCTTTGTCTCTTTGTTCCCTTTCCCCCTTCCTCCATCCTTCTCTCGTTCTATTTCCCTTTTCTGTCCTTCCCCCCCCTCTCTCTCTCTTCCTTTCCTCCTCCCTCTGTCCCTCCCTTCCTCCCTCCTTCCTCCCAGGTAAAATCAGATGGAACCTTCAATTTATTTCGCGCTTCTCTGTCTTTGTCTCTTTGACCTATTTCCCCCATGCTCTCTTCCACCTCCTCTCTTCCCCCCCCCCCCCCCCCCCCCCCCCCCCCCGGTCTCTCTCTCTCCTCCCCCCCTTTCTCTCTCCCCCCCCCCCCCTTCTCTTCCTTTCCTCCTCCCTCTGTCCCTCCCTTCCTCCCTCCTCCCCAGGTAAAATCTGATGGAACCTCCCCACTTTTGTGCTTTGTTCAAATCATGCTGGAGCCTAGGGCCTCCAGTTGAAACTGTTGCAATGAAGACTGAGCCTGACCTTATCCTTTCAGCCCAGCTGGATGAGCTACATCACCAGGACCTGTCCGAGCGGGAAAACTACCAACGCCAGATAGAGGAGCTCAAGGCTCGCTGCGAGGAAAAGCGGGCACGGGTAGATGAGGAGCGCCGCCAATTTGTGGAGTTCAAGAAACAGGTGGCGCTGAACTCAATCAACAGCAGATCTGGCAAACCTATTGCTCCAAAGGTGTGTTGGTGTGCGTGTGTGTGTGTGTGTGTGTGTTTGAGTGCGTGTGTGTGTGTGTGTGCATGCATGAGCATGTGTGTGTGTGTGTGTGTGTTTGAGTGTGTGTGTGTGTGTGTGTGTGTGTGTGTGTGTGTGTGTGTGTGTGTGTGTGTGTGTGTGCATGTGTGTGTATATGTGTGTGTGTGTGTGTGTTTGAGTGTGTGTGTGTGTGTGCATGTGTGTAGATGTGTGTGTGTGTGTGTGTGTGTGTGTGAGTGTGTGAATGCATGTGTGCGTGCGAGCATGTGTGTGTGTGCAGGACATGTAGCATTACTTGGAGACAGAGAACAAAAAGGCAGAGGTAGTGATGTTTATGGGTGTGACTGTGTAGGACATTGAGCAGTACCTGGTGACAGAGAACAAGAAGGAGGCAGAGGTGGTGAACGTCCGCCTGGAAAACATCAAACTGAAGAACAAATTGAAGAAGAAGGAACAACAGCTCAAATCCAAGGTAATGCCATTGGTTGTAGTGGGCAGAGGTGTGGAGATACAGCAGTGAAGTAATTCACCTCAAGATGAAAAGATTTGCAGCATAATAAATCCACTGACTTTATATAAATACAATGTTCGATAGTGACAGAGATGGTAAGGTAAATCCTTTGACTGTATGCCTTATTGGGTAGAGACAGAGATGGCAGTCAGGTAAATCCTTTGACTGTATGCCTTACTGGGTAGACACAGAGATACAGTATCTAGATCTACTGACTGTATGTGTTATCTGGTAGAGACAGCAATAGCTGTGGGGTAAGCTCATTGATTGTATTACTTGAGAAAGAGATATACGACAGTGAGGTAAAGTCATTGATTGTATTACTTGAGAAAGACATAGACAACAGTGTGGTAAAGTCATTGATTGTATTACTGGAGAAAAACAGAGATAGCAGTGAGGTAAACCCATTAACTGTATGCATTATTTGGGAGAGACAGAGATGGCAATGGAGTAAATCCATTGGTTCTTCTACTAGAGAGAGATAAAGATGGCAGTACATTAGATCCATTAACTGTATGCCTTATCTGGGAGAGACAGATATGGCAGTGAGGTAAAGCCATTGGTTGTATTACTGGAAAAAGTCAGAGATGGCAGTGAGGTAAAACCATTGATTGTATTACTGGAGAAAGACAGAGATGGCAGTGAGGTAAAGCCATTGGTTGTATTACTGGAAAAAGACAGAGATGGCAGTGAGGTAAAGCCATTGGTTGTATTACTGGAGAAAGACAGAGATGGCAGTGAGGTAAAGCCATTGATTGTATTACTGGAGAAAGACAGAGATGGCAGTGAGGTAAAGCCATTGGTTGTATTACTGGAAAAAGTCAGAGATGGCAGTGAGGTAAAGCCATTGAGTGTATTACTGGAAAAAGAGATGGCAGTGAGGTAAAGCCATTGGTTGTATTACTGGAAAAAGACAGAGATGGCAGTGAGGTAAAGCCATTAATTGTATTACTGGAGAAAGACAGAGATGGCAGTGAGGTAAAGCCATTGGTTGTATTACTGGAAAAAGACAGAGACAGCAATGAGATAAAGCCAGTGATTGTATTACCAGAGAAAGACAGAGACAGCAGTGAGGTAAAGCCAGTGATTGTATTACCAGAGAAAGACAGAGACAGCAGTGAGGTAAAGCCAGTGATTGTATTACCAGAGAAAGACAGAGACAGCAGTGAGGTAAAGCCAGTGATTGTATTACCAGAGAAAGACAGAGACAGCAGTGAGGTAAAGCCTGTGATTGTATTACCAGAGAAAGACAGAGACAGCAGTGAGGTAAAGCCAGTGATTGCATTACCAGAGAAAGACAGAGACAGCAGTGAGGTAAAGCCAGTGATTGTATTACCAGAGAAAGACAGAGATTGCATTGAGGTAAAGCCAGTGATTGTCTTACCAGAGAAAGACAGAGGTGGCAGTGAGGTAAAGCCAGTGATTGTATTACTGGAGAAAGACAGAGATGGCAGTGAGGTAAAGCCAGTGATTGTATTACCAGAGAAAGACAGAGATGGCAATGAGGTAAAGCCTGTGATTGTATTACCAGAGAAAGAGATTGCATTGAGGTAAAGCTATTACCGGAGACAGACAGAGATGGCAGCATGAGACCAGGACCGGTGGGACATAGTTGCTGCACTGCAGTAGTAACATGTTTGAGAAGGAATGAAGAGGATCAAGCATTTAACTGTGTAGGCTGTACTTTTGTCTTAAAACGATTCTGCACTCAGGCTCAAAAGTTAAACAACCTTTTTTACAGCAGTGGGCATGTGATGTTTGAGCTTAAAAGACAAGGTAATAGCAGGACTGGTGTGGACGGCGCTGGGATTCTGATGCCTGTTTGATGGGTGTGTTTGTTTCTTTTGTTCAGGAGGAGCTGGCGGAGGGTCTTCACCTGATTGACTTTGAGCAGCTAAAGATTGAGAACCAGACATACAACGAGAAGATTGAAGAGAGAAACGAGGTCAGTGGTACATCATTCTCAAGGTTGTGATAAAGGCGTCCCAAACAAAGTCCTTTTTGCCTGGAAACACAGCTTGTTTTTGGACTCAAAACCTGAAAAGTGCACTTGATTTATTATAGGTGTTCTTTTTTTTTTCCATTCTGCTACGTCTTCTTACTTGTCTTGTGGTGTCCAACTCCATGCAATAAATCTGAAATTGGGATATGGGAGTCAGGTCAGCAGTTGCTGTCTACAGCAGCCACTAACCTGGGACCAGTTTAATGCTTTAAATACTAACTGTATGGCTATCCAATTCTTGAACAGCATGTCAGCATGCACATCAGCAACAAAATTATACCTTTAAAAAAAAAAGAACAAATGATCACACATTGTACACAAATGTTGGACTGACACCTGGGCACCAAGTGTTCCCAGTGGCCACACAGACAGGCACGTAGATGATCAATCGGTGAGTTTGACTGTGCCGCAGGAGCTGCTGAAGCTGCGCAAGAAGATCACCAGCACGGTGCAGGTGCTGACCCACCTGAAGGAGAAGCTGCAGTTTGTGCAAGGAGAGAACCTCATCCACAAGGGCAAGCTGCAGGAAGTGGAGGCAACCGTGGGCCAGGTAAGCAGAGCTAGAGTCCTGGTTGGAGACGGTACCTGCCTGTGTCAAACATCTTAGGCATGGTCAGATAAACACAGTCCTCCTGGTTGGAGACTGTACCTGCCTGTGTCAAACATCTTAGGCACATGGGCCAGGTAAGCACAGTCCTGGTTGGAGACAATGCCTACCTGTGTCAAACATCTTAGGCATGTGGGCCAGGTAAGCAGAGTCCTCCTGGTTGGAGACTGTACCTGCCTGTGTCAAACATCTTAGGCATGTGGGCCAGGTAAGCAGAGCTAGAGTCCTCCTGGTTGGAGACTGTACCTGCCTGTGTCAAACATCTTAGGCATGTGGGCCAGGTAAGCACAGTCCTGGTTGGAGACTGTACCTGCCTGTGTCAAACATCTTAGGCATGTGGGCCAGGTAAGCAGAATCCTCCTGGTTGGAGACTGTACCTGCCTGTGTCAAACATCTTAGGCATGTGGGCCAGGTAAGCAGAGCTAGAGTCCTCCTGGTTGGAGACTGTACCTGCCTGTGTCAAACATCTTAGGCATGTGGGCCAGGTAAGCAGAGCTAGAGTCCTCCTGGTTGGAGACTGTACCTGCCTGTGTCAAACATCTTAGGCATGTGGGCCAGGTAAGCAGAATCCTCCTGGTTGGAGATTGTACCTGCCTGTGTCAAACATCTTAGGCATGTGGGCTAGGTAAGCAGAGTCCTCCTGGTTGGAGACTGTGAATGCCTGTGTCAAACATCTTAGGCATGTGGGCTAGGTAAGCAGAGTCCTCCTGGTTGGAGACTGTACCTGCCTGTGTCAAACATCTTAGGCACGTGAGCAGGAGTGGCAACCTGCATGTGTATAGAATATCATATTTAGGTTAATATGCAACATGTGAGCGCTCAGGGCATTGATGAGCTCATGATAAATGTACATTGTTATTAGCAGTAGTACCTCGTTTCTGTTGCATTGTGCCAGCATTGTTGTTGTTGTGCACCTTTTGAAATGCTCAGTAAAGAAGAAGGAGGGGGAGGAGGGGATTGTTGGGGGAGGGGGGGGGGGGGGTGACTGTTGTTGTTGGTGGCGGTGGTGGTGGTGGTGGTGGTGATGATGATGGTGCATGCACATGTGTATGTGTGTGCATGTTTGTCATTGTGACACTTAGTTGAAGGAATAATAATAATAGTGGTATAATAGTTTTCATAACACAGTATCTCTCCAACAAAGGTGAACACACTCTGAATTTACTATGCTATGCATTTGTGTGCTCCACATTTATGCTATGCATTTACATCAGATCACTATAAGTGGGTTGGTTGTTTGGTATTGGTCTCACCACCACCACCACCCCATTCCCCCCTTCTACAAATACAACTGAATAACCTGTTCATAACTTTAATAGAAATTGAAACAACGAAAACGGTGTTGATGTTTTAAGGTCCGCGGCAAAACTTTGTATGATGTTTTGGGGCTTAGTGTGTGTGTGTGTGTGTGTGTGTGTGTGTGTGTTGTGTGTGTGTGTGTGTGTGTGTGTGTGTGTGTGTGTGTGTGTGTGTGTGTGTGTGTGTGTTTTGCTGTTGTTTTTTACTTGTGGTATTGTTTACTTCCAATATATGCTGCTTTCTTTTCAGAAACGTGATGTTTTATCACGAACAAAGCAAGCGAGAGATTCTCTACGCATTGACAACACCCGACTGCGTCAGAACTGTGGGCTGCTTGGCAATGAGCCATTACTGCGAGACTTCGAGGAGAGGAAGGATGAGGGCGACGACCTGAAGTCAAAGCTGGATCATCTCAAAATGCAACACGCCGAACTGACACTGAACTGTAACCAGGTGCGAAGGAAAATTGAGCAGGCTCGGATTGGTCGCCCGTAACGCAGTAAACATGTGACAAACAGGCTGTGTAGAGATCAGAGATTCAAAGCACTGGTCACAAGTTAACACAGCAAACGTGTGACAAACAGACTGTGTGGAGATTAAAAGTATCAAGTAGACAGAAGAGTCCATCTGGGATCAGTGTGCTTTGTGAGAAATCTTATAATTTCAGGCTGGAAAAACAACTACAAACCAAAACAAATATAAAATTTGAAACAGAAATACTGAACTCTTGACAAATGTAAAATATGAAACAGAAATACTGAACTCTTGGTCAGCAAAAGCATTTGTGAAATTATAACAGTGCCACTGCATGTTAACAAGGCACAACAGTCCCTATTAAAGTACTGAATTAAATAGTGAAGATGTACACAGAAATGATAGAAAACAATGAAGTTTGCCTTTCACTACAGATCATGGACAGTGATGATCCACCTTTATTCCCTTCCTGTTGTCAATTTGGTTAAGAGTGTGTATTTTGGTACCAAAGAAAAAAAAAAGGCTGGCTAATTCTTTTATTTCAGATTTTTAAATTCCATGGGTGATATTTTGACAATCTGTGATAACAGTTTTTACTAAGGATTATTTCTTTTCTGGTAAAGAGATTATGGAGAAAAAGGAAAATAGTGTTTGGCACGTTTTGTACAGCATTAAACCCTGTAAATATTTCATGAATCATATGGACTTGTCATGGCTGTGAATGGTTGGCTGTTTTTTTTCTGTTGATGTACAGAGTATGAAAATGATCATGAACAAAATTAAAGTAACAAAATTAAAATTTTGTTCTGCTTTTCTAATTTGTTTGTGGTTGTCTCCCTTCACTCCCCACCCCATTTTTTTAAATTTTTTTTTTTGCTTCAACGTTGTGTTTATTTTGTTTGTGGATTCTTGTTTCAGACTCACATAGTAACAGAAGAGAAAAAATAAAGTAAGCCAGTGTAGTGAGTAGTGTTTGGCTGGCTCTAGATGAGGTCATAAACCTAAAGGTCACTCTTAATAATTATAGCTTCGTTAACTTGTCAAAGGCCCAAACACATAAAAGGTTCAAAAGAACACTATTTATTAGGAAAAAACACAACATGCAAATTTTCAGGGCAATCCCCTTTACCAAGCTACAAAACACCACTTAAACAAGTTAAACGGCAAAAAAACTATGAAAAAATGAGATGATGATGATGATGATGAAGTAATGCTTAATGTCCTCAGATGTCAGCTGACATATTAGGGACAAGCTGTGACCAGTGCCGAAGCATGGTTCAATATATCTTTACGTCCACGGAAGCCAGAAGGCTCGTTAGGACGGACAGCCCAGGACGGCCACCGTGACTCCCACACGGCTCCTGAACTATTTAAAAAAAAAAAGAGATGCAGAGCTAAGATACTTATGTGCTTTGGGCTGAGCTATGTTGTTTTCATGCCCAATGCTAGGAACGTTTTTTGTCAAAGGCCCACTTGGCAAAGATGTCTTCAGTCACTTTGGTTCTTAATCTTCGAACAGCAGGCTGTCTGCACCCAAATCTTTGGCTAGCATAACTAACTGCTTTTCTTGTTAAATTACTTGTTTGTTATTGACTTGCAACAAACAAAATTGAAACAAAAAAACTGAGTGAAGGCATGCTGATACAAGATCAAAACATACCAAAGGTTAAATAAAAACAGTGCTTATTTTAATTAGACAATATATACAAACGTGTGCCAGTTTGAGTGAGAACACACTTTTTCAAGCCACAAATAGAATGTTAGTGTATGATATGCCCGTAGCTTGAAAAAGGTGCTTTTGCTGAAAATTTGCACATATTTTGTATTGTCTAATTCTTTTTCAAGCATTCTTTTTAACCTTTTGTGAGTTTTGATCTTGCAGAAAAAGAGTTACTGTTATGATCAGCATTAGGCTGCCTATCATGGCACACTGCATGTGTGCGTACACATTGTTTTTTATTTTAAAACAGAAACACGAACAATGTGAGTAGTCTATGTAGTGAACT
>JABMCL010002369.1:50000-52500 GCA_018857735.1 Alviniconcha marisindica | reverse complement strand
ACTTGTCCCTAATATGTCAACTGACATCTGAGGACATAAAGCATCACTTCAGTCATCATCACCAAGCGGACCTACCCTCTCCTTTTCTACTCTTTACGTCTAATCTCTTTATCGTCAAGTCATTTGTTTTTCTCCAGAACTGAAATTCTCCGGCCCAAAGTACCTCACTTTTTCTCTCTCCTCTCCGCTCTCTTCTGTTCTGATGTTTTCTGGGAAAATCTTTTTCTTCTGAACACTCAGTTTCTGAAGGATCTGGGTTTAGATTAGGCCAGTTGTAAATGCCGGAGCGACATAACCGGTTTTGTGCCGGCTTGGCCATTGAAGACAATTGTTGACTCAACGGCATGCTCAGTTATACCGTGGCTACAGCGATAGACTTTAGGCTGTAACAATCATACTTCAGTCATTGTTGGCTGGTTGGATTTTACTGCGTTTATTGATATTAATTTCTGAGTAGACTCTGAGTCATCATGACTCTTGTGCTTCTTTATTGCCGGTATATACATAATTATTGATAATTACCGTAGACCTCAATATCCCTCGGTCTGCCGCGTTTCGCTTTGAGTTGACCGAGCAGTCGCGCCAGCGGTTTCAAAAGGACCCTTGTTTTCCAGAACTAAAACTCGTAGCCTACAGCCAGTGAGCTGGCACGAGGACATTGGCTCCATAGGATCAAAGATTATATATACAGTCTTTGTATTTATAATCTTTGGTAGGATTTTAGCCGGCCTGACAACATGCCACAGAGCTCAGGAGCTGTGTGAAAATCACTCGAGATGGGCGTCCGGCTGGGCTTCCGGCCGCCCCTATTGAATCGTCCGTACGGTCTCTGTGGACGTAAAGCAACGTTAGACAGAACAAACGGCACAGCATAAGTTAGTAAACATGGTGCTTAACGTTCACAGAAACCATTAGGTTTATTAGGGACGGGGGGAAGGGGTTTCAGGTTTCTCACTGAAGACGCAACCAAGACTCTTCTTACTTCCTATATCCTTTCACGGCTTGACTACTGCAACTGTCTCCTCATGGGTACACCTAATTCTGTCATCCAACCTCTCCAGAAAATTCAGAACTTCGCTGCAAGACTTGTTCTCTTGGCACCCGTCACCACCACTCAACACCTCTCCTGGAAAAACTGCACTGGCTTCCCATTTCAGAACGTATTAAGTATAAAGTCGCTTGTATGTGTTTCAGTGCTGTAAATGGTTCTGGTCCTGCTTACCTTTCTCAACTGCTGCATGTCTACACCCCATCTCGTACACTACGCTCTTCTTCTGACACCTGCATGCTGGAAATCCAACAATACAAACGCAAGACTCGTGGCTTCCGCACCTTCTCTTGCTTTGGACCCCACATTTGGAATTCACTCCCACAAGACCTTAGACACTGCTCAACCCTGTCATCTTTAAAGCCAAACTGAAAACCTTCTCTTCTCACAATATTCCATCCTAACTAATATCAGTACCCAGTTTCTGCTACAGTCAGTGTGTGCGTGCGTGCGTGCGTGCGTGCGTGCGTGCGTGCGTGCGTGCGTGCGTGCGTGCGTGCGTGCGTGCGTGCGTGCGTGCGTGCGTGCGTGCGTGCGTGCGTGCGTGCGTGCGTGCGTGCGTGCGTGCGTGCGGGTGCGTGCGTGCGTGCGTGCGTGCGTGCGTGCGTGTGTGTGGTGTGGTGTGTGTGTGTGTGTGTGTGTGTGTGTGTGTGTGTGTGTGTGTGTGTGTGTGTGTGTGTGTTGTGTGTGGCGTGCGTGTGTGTGGTTTGTATAATACTTTATGTAAATTGTTTTGGTAGGACTATGCTCTACATGTGAGAAATCATTTAGTTAATATGTATCATGTGAGCGCCCGGGTTGATGAGCGCATGCTAGAATGACATTATTATTAAATGCGGGATATGAGTTGGAGGGGGAGCGGGTGGGGGGGGGGGGGAGATTATATACCTATCACTACACTGTCACCACCAGAATGACTTATGCATTAAGGTGGGCAGTGATGAGAGCCATTTTAATGTTTCATAATTGTGAGGGACAAAGACACAAGACAGTGTCCACAGACCACAACTTTTGAAGAGAAAGGAGAGCCGAAGCGGATTCGAACCGAGGTCCCTCCGCTTACCAGCCTAACGCCTTACCGCTAGGCCACACCGGCTCACGGCGCCCCAGCTGAATAGTCCGTACGGTCTCTGTCGGTGGACGTAAAGCAACGTTAGAACAAACAGCACAGCATAAGTTAGTAAACATGGTGCATAACGTCCACAGAAACCATAAGGCTTATTAGGGACGGGGAGAAGGACCCGGGGTGGGGAGGGGAGGTGGGGGGAATGAGAGGGAGATTACACCTATCGCCACACTGTCACCACCAGAATCACTCCTGCGTCAGCGATGAGAGCCATTTTAATAGTTCGTTAATTGTGAGGGACAAAGTCATCAGCCGGACAGTGTCCACAAACCACAACCTAACTCGATCCTTACCGCTGGGCCCAACCGATTCACGACACGTCTCCC
>JABMCL010002369.1:37500-40000 GCA_018857735.1 Alviniconcha marisindica | reverse complement strand
TGTGTGTGTGTCTGTCTGTCTGTCTGTGTCTGTGTCTGTGTTTGTCTGTCTTTGTCTTTGTCTCTCTCTGTCTCTGTCTCTTTGTCTCTCTGTCTCTGTCTCGTCCTCTGTCTCTCTCGCTCTCTCTCTGTCTCTCTCTCTCTCTCTCTCTCTCTCTCTCTCTCTCTCTCTCTCTCTCTCTATTTCTCTCTGTCTGACCGTCTGTCTGTCTGTCTGTCTGTCTGTCTCTCTCTCTCTCTCTCCCCCCCCCCCCCCCCCCCCTCTCTGTCTCAACCTAGTTAGACCCCTGTCCCTGTCTGGTGTACAGAGTGTCCCACGCCAGCCTTGTTGTGTTGTGCCGCAGGTTCGAGACCCTGATGGACCTGGTCGACTTCCACGTCGCCCTGAGCCGGGACGAGCAAGGCTCGCAGTTCCGCTGGCTGGAGGGCTCCCGCCGCAAGGACATGGTGGTCAGACTGACCACCCCCCGCCGCCACTCTCCCCCCTCCCTCCTCCACCTGGCCAGGCTGGCCGTCAACAGGAACCTCCAGGACCTCCACCTGCCCAGCAGGTCCACCGATCTCCTGCCCCTTCCCGAGTCCATGAAGCTCCTGCTCAGGGCGTACCCCTTCAAAGTGTGAGCGTGGCAAAAGTCGACAAGGCGTTCGCTCCTTGTTGCTGACGAGTGAGAGACGATGCTTCTCCCTTCTTGCCTGCGTTAACCAAGCTCCTGCTCAAGGGGTTATATACGCCCCTTCAAAGTGGTGTGAGCAAGGGCAAGCTCAAGCCGATCTGGGGTCGAGACGGCGTCGCTGATGATGTGGGGCTTCATGTCCTCGGATGCGGGGTTGACATGTTAGGGACAATTGGACGGCGTCGGTTCTCGTTGCTGACAAGTTATAGACGACACTTCGAGTCTCCCTTCCTGCCTGCGTCCACCTAGCTGCTGCTCCTGCCGCTCGGCGTTCAGAGTCAGAGCCGACCCTTTTCACGGTGTGAGGGTTCCAGTCCCTCGAGAAGGTGTCGGTTAACTTCTCTCCCTCCCGTCTGCATGTGCCCGAGTGCACGAAGCTCTTAAGAGCACGGCACTCGGAGTCGGAAGAGATTCCTTGAGGGGTGTGAGGAAACCAGAGCCGTGTTGCCCCTTCACACAAACACACAAGACGCGAAGAGGCCGACCCTTCGAGGCAGTCTCTCGTGGCCTCTCTCAAGTTTCTGACCTCGAAGGGTGGGTGGAAGACCCCGGCCGCTTACCTGCGCGGGTGGAGGCGTGGAGAGTGGAGGGTGGAGACTGAGGGAGGTGGTGGCAGTACTGGTGATCGGAGAGTGGAGGGTGGAGACTGAGGGAGATGGTGGCAGTACTGGTGATCGGAGACCTAGCTGTCTGTCTGCCTCACCCCGGCCCCGGGATGTCCCACATGACTGTGCCAATCGATGGATGTGATTTCCCTTGGGCCGGACGTAGCCCCTGGTGCCTTTGGGGCGAGGGGGGGGGGGGGGGGGGGGGGGGGGGGGGGGGGGGGGTGGTAAAAGTGTAGCAGAAGAGGAGAAGGAAGAGGAAGAAATGCCGAGTTGTTTCCGGAGATGTACTGACTCGGGTGGGTGTGTATGGGGGAAGGAAGGGAGGTGGGGGTGGGGGTGGGGGATCCGAGATCCCAGGAAGTGCAGTGAAGAGGGAGGCTGTGCTTGACGCTGTACACTGTCGCCCACCACAGCGGGGCAGTGCGTAAGCCAGGGCCATAACTATTTCATGCGGGAATTTATGCGACCCCGGCCATAACGGTGAGCATCTTACCTTACGACGGGTTCGGACTCCACGCAGAAACGTTTCTCAGAAGGATCAACGCAGTATTATGATACGCGACCACCTTCCAACGGTGCATCTTTGTCACTCAGACTTTAGCACACGCAACGGGCCACCGATGCAGCTGGAGTACTTCTACATTTCCCTTAGCACGCTAAAACAGGAGCGCAACGTTCGACGGGGCGAGGTGGGTTCGTTGGTCTTTAACAATGAATGAATGTGGTGGTGGTGCTGGAAAGAATATCCTACGTGCACTGAGGGGATAATATCGTTGTTGTTGTTGTTGTTGTTGAAGTGTTGCTTTACGTCCACAGAAACCGTAGGCTTATTAGGGACGGGAGCCCAGGATGGCCACCTCGACTTTCACACAGCTCCTGAGCTCTGGGGAATTATATATATATATATATATATATATACATACACTCAAGCCAAAATGTGGCGGTGTTGTTGGAAAGAATGACCCGTGTGCACTGTGGGGATACTATATGTATGTATGTATATATTTACACTCAAGCTCAAAAGTTCAGCACCTTTTTGCAACAGTGCTTAGATGTTTAAACCGCAGTAAACTACTGCCGCGAAACTGCTGCAGGTGGAAGGCTTATTCGTTGGATTACCTCTCCATTCAACATGCAGTCAGTTTCACACGTACTCTGAAAAGTGTGAGACTCCTTTGCTGCTTAAAGTTGCTGATCGTTTTGACTTGAGTGTATATTA
>JABMCL010002369.1:30000-35000 GCA_018857735.1 Alviniconcha marisindica | reverse complement strand
CTGTGTAAAAGGAAGCACCCCAGCACCTGAACGCTCATTGGCTAGTCAGACATGTATTATAAACAGTGTTTCTAGCCTGGAGCTAGGTAGTTCAGGAGCTGTGTGAGGTCGAGGCCGTCTGATGTCGTCAACGAGCCTTCTGGTTTCCTGAGTAAAGAATATTGAACCGTACTTCGGCATTGGTCACAACTTGTCCCTAATATGTCAACTGACATCTGAGGACATTAAGCAACACTTCACCTGGAGCTAGGTAACGCTCACGTCACTGCCGTAGCCGTGGAGGTCACATGATACACACGTCGGAAGAGAAATAGAAACGGATGTTCGAAATCAGTCTCAGTGTATGCGTGTGTGTGTGTGTGTGTGTGTGTGTGTGTGTGTGTGTGTGTGTGTGTGTGTGTGTGTGTAGGTGTGTGCGCGCGTTTGTGTGTGTGAATAAATGTGTCTATGTGTGTAGTGCATGCGTGCGTGCGTGCGTGCGTGCGTGCGTGCGTGCGTGCGTGTGTGTGTGTGTGTGTGTGTGTGTGTGTGTGTGTGTCCTGTCTAAACGTATACGTGTGTTTGTCTCTGGGTATTTCTCTGTCTGTCTGTGCGTGTGTCTGTCCGTGTGTGTCATTTTCTCATAGAGTGCAGGGATTTAAAACTGATAGTGAAACTACGTTCAAACATTCGTTGATTTTACTTGCATGTTGCGCTGTAAATATATTAACTTTATTTATTAATCCCTTAAACCCTGCATGCATTTTCATTGGTGTACAGCTCATAAATGGATAAAATGAAAAAAACACCAGATTTTATATATATATATACATGTGAGCATCACTGGCAAATTTTTGTTTCTTTGTTTTGTTTTTGTTTTTATGCATGTGACCTGCCTCATTCTAGTTTTGATATACATGTGCTACAGTAACAACACATTGTTGTTTTAGATTATGTACATGTAAAGTGTATGCATGCATGCATAAATAATAATGACAAGTCTAGTTTCAGTACTGCATAAAAGTGTTTGCAAGCGGCAGAGATATTTGTGAAAAGATCTCTAAGTTTGCACTTGAAGTGCACTCGACTGATGATGGATGTTGATGGTTAAAATATTAAAGAATTTTGTGTTTGTTCAACAGTCAAATCTGTCTCAAAGATGTCGTACCTTTGGAGAGAGAGAGAGAGAGAGAGAGAGGAGAGAGAGAGAGAGAGAGAGAGAGAGAGAGAGAGAGAGAGAGACGCACATACACACATACACGGACAGACAGACAGACACACACACACACACACACACACACACACACACACACACACACACACCACACACACACACACACACACACACACTGAGAGAGACAGACACTGTTCTGAATTCACTTCCCGTTTATGGTTATGTAGCCATTGCTTTTTATGATTTTTTTCTCCCTTGAAAAAAATATTTTATATATTTTCTGATTAATAGTTAGCTGTTTTGCCTCCAGATAAGTACCAAAACTGAATTAATAATGATTGTACTTTGGAAAGCTTGTCAAAAAGTAAATTTTAAACTCGTGCTTTTGTAATGTGATAAACTGAAGAGTAACGAGTCGAGTACGAAATACGTATCTACCATACTTTGCCACTGCAATAGAAGGAAAAGCGGCTGCGCTTTGTTCAAACCATGCCTGAAAATAAATAAATAAATAAATAAATAAATAAATATAGCTCCTACCACAGCCCCCACTCTTTCACTCACCCCCAAAAAGTACCAACAACATGTACACCATCACAACAACGACAAAACAACAGCAATAACAAAACCCCAGCAAACAGTAACACCAATAGTAACGTGTGCATTACCACAACAAAGCAGAAATAGACACGCCTGCCTACCCTTGCCTGCTCCCACCCCACCACAACCACTAGCAAACTAACAAGCTCCCGCATAGAGAAACTGAATCAAACTGGAGAACTAGATTTCCTCAGCGCACGCACCGAGCAGAGCTAGGTTACACGAACTTAGTTTTTCGGGAAAATGAAGCGACGCTGAATCACCTAGTTTCTCAGAAAGAGCGCACTGAACGAAAAAAGGTGGCTCGATCATTCTGACAGAGCCAGAGCCTCCTGCAGTTTCGTACAGAAACTGAAATTATAATATAATTTCAGTTTTTGTACGAAACTGCATATTATGTCAGACGTCTGGCGTAGAGCTAGAAGTAGCACCACTTTCGTAGCCGAGTTTGACCATTCATAACAACGAATGAGAAAACTATGCAAATTCTCGGCTAAGTAAATAACAATAATAATAAAAATTAAATAAATAATAAAAATGAAGAAGAAGAAGAAGAGATTTGTATCATGCATCAACTACCATGAGCAAGATGTGCTTCACAAACGACGCGTGTGTACACAGGCAAATAATACAAAAACAAGAGAGAATTTTTTTATAATTGATGGTGCGAACTGAATGCCCAACTCTACCATTCGGACCGTTCTGTCAAACGATAATATTTATTTTCTGCATGTTTTCGCTTAGAAGAAGAAAAATGGTTCCAATTTTTTTTTAAAGCAATATCATTTACACTGAAGTGGAAGTGTGCATGACTGGCATGGTATGCATTTTCATTTACTATAGGTAACACTTTCATTAGCATCATATATTGCTTTCGTATTTCCCGGTTCTTGTTGTTTGTTGAATTTATGATTACGATGTATGAATAAACTTTGTTTAAACTAAGTACGCATGACTGATTATTTTTCCACTTGGTGGATTTATACCGCATCAGTAGCCGTACAGATGGAACCTTGCATGGTCTTCTGTCCACTGTTTCATTCACTGTGGCTCATCACCAGCTTGTCTCCGCAGTACCCCCGATAACGTACCCGCTACATCAGGCTCACGGTTGGAAGATGATAACAATGTTAAGAAGAAGAAGGAGGAGAGGAATAATAATAATATCTCCGTAGAGGAAGAATCTCTCTTCCTCTCGGGGATAGCTCACTGGCACTGATCGCCTGACCTGTGATCAAGAGATCAAGGGCATGAGTCCTGGAAGGACTGAGGAGCGGCGGGAGAATTTTCTTCTCCAGGGTTAACTTTCTGTGCTGACTCTTCTTTTCGGTATCCGTTCCACCCCACTGTTACTGCAGTAGCACGTAGAAGATCCCGGTTATTCTTCCAAAAGCCGGAAGATATGGAAGATAAAAAAATCTGCTCGTTTCGGTGCAGAACCCAAAAGTACCCTGGAACCAAAAACAGGCTATGCCATGAAGAAGAAGAAGAAGAAGAAGAAGAAAGAAAGAAAAAGAAAAAAAAATGAAACAAAAAAAGAAAAAAAGAAGGAGAGATAGAGAGAAAAGCCGGAATAGAGAGACAGACAGAACAATACCCCCAACCAACCCTACTACATGCGCTTATTTCGAGAAAAAGGCAACTAGAAAAAGGACACCGGAGTTGTTTTTTGTTTGTTTGTTTTTTTGAGAAACTAGGTCGTTTCCCATTTCGAGGGAAACGCATGAAAGGCGATACATTTTTGGCGGCGGAAGCAGCTGTTTCATAACGCTTGAAACGCTCGGGCCCGTCCTACTACCCTTCTGCCCTATTTACAACGGCAAAGAACATTAACGTTAGTTAACGAAATGGGCGACTGGTGGCTTTGCTTGAGGATGAAGGACCCCAGAATTCAACAGTGAACTGCGGGATACAAAATGGTAGTGCATGTGAACAACTACGTTAATGATTTGTGTTATACAGTCAGACAGATGCACGCGGCAGACACAGACGCAGACACAAAGACACAAAGACAGACAGACAGACAGACAGACAGACAGACAGACAGACAGACAGACAGACACACACACACACACACACGCACACACACACACACACACGCACACACACACGCACACACACACACACACACACACACACACACACACACACACACACACACACACACACACACACACAAACACACACACACACACACACACACACACACACACACACACACACACACACACACACACACACACACACACACACACACACACACACATAATGACTCACCAAATGTGTCATAATCGATAGCCCGCTAAAAAAAAAAATCTAAAAAATTGATTGTGTGTGTGTGTGTGTGTGTTGTGTGTGTGTGTGTGTGTGTGTGTGTGTGTGTGTGTGTGTGTGTGTGTGTGTTGCTGTGTTGTGTGTGTGTGTGTGTTGGTGGCGAATGAGTGTGTGTGTGAGAGCGAATGATGTGTGTGTGTGTGTGTGTGTGTGTGTGTGTGTGTGTGTGTGTGTGGTGTGTGTGTGTGTGTGTGTGTGTGTTGTGTGTGTGTGTGTATGTGTGTGTGTGAGCGATGAGTGTGTGTGTGGAGCGAATGAGTGTGTGTGTGTGTGTGTGTGTGTGTGTGTGTGTGTGTGTGTGTGTGTGTGTGTGTGTGTGTGTGTGTGTGTGTGTGTGTGTGTGCGTGCGCGCCCGTGTGCGTGTGTGTGCGCGCGTGTGTGTGTTTAGATCAGTTGCTCGTACAGGTCAATACAATAATCTTATGTCTCTTCCGGACTGGTTGTCACAGCAGCTTCTAGTTCTACACATTCACCGTAGTGACGATTATCGACAGTCTCCGCTGATGTAAGACAGCACGCCTGTTTCTCAGAAATAGGTTCAACTTTATGAATACAGAGAATGAGAGAAAGAGGGGAGGGGTGTGGGGGTCGGGTAATCAATCTTCAGTGAGATTCGGGCATGATCCAAGAAAGAAAGAGACTGCATTGGAGTCAGGGTCAACAAGTACATTGTGGCGGACAGTTCACTGAAAGGATGGAGGGATCGGGGAGTGTGTGTGGGGGGGGGGGGGGGGGGGGGGGGGGGGGGCGGAGAAGGTAAGTATTTAAGTGGCTGGTAATAATATTAAGAATAGGAAGAAAACTTTAATAAATTACCCTGCTCAGTTTCCCGACACGTTTATATGCTTGACTTTTATCATCGACGGTTTAATTAGTAACAAGTAATAAGTTAAATTCTCTGTGCGGATAGCAC
>JABMCL010002369.1:0-10000 GCA_018857735.1 Alviniconcha marisindica | reverse complement strand
GTTGTTCTGTTTTGTGACCTCCGTCAGCTTTTGGGTCAGTGACGTCACGGTGTCAGTCAGTTGGTCAAACTTCACCTTCACATGCAGCTTGAGCTCGGCCTTTATCTGTTGTTTTACTGTCTCCAGCTCAGTGACTAGGGATGCGTGTTGTGGTGAAGGTGTGACTGGGTAGGCTTGCTGGCGGGGGGTGGCGGGCTGGCGGGGTGTGGTAGGAGGTGTGGCATGGGTGGGAACCAGGTGGCGGGTCGGTTTGATAGGCTGGGAAACCGGGACTGGAGCTGCCGAAGGTGAGGCTGACTTGGGACTGAGGGCCTGAAGTCGACGCGAGCTCCTTCTCGTACTCCCGGTTGTCCTTGGCAACTGTGGACGCGGGCTGCACCTGGGCCTAACATCGTGTAGTCCGGGCTCCCCTGTCGGCGATGGCGAAACAGTCGGCAAGCGGAGGTTGCACAGATTCGATGTTACCGTTTCATGCAACCCCGGCTCCTTCACCCGGTCGACAAAGGCGTAGATGGCCCTAACGCACTTGATGAGGGAACTAAACTCTTCGTCTCTCCAACGGGGACACCTGTTTCCCTGGACTAGGATTGTACCTGTGCTGTAGAAGATCGTTATTGTCACTAGCTTAACAGTATCACAGTTGATTTGGGAATCTTAGTCCGGAAAAGGTCCGGCGGGGAAGGGAAAAGGGGGGACATCTGATGTGGGCAGCGCCATCGCCGCAGTCCAGCTATGGAGCTCTCCCGCCACGTGGACGTCAGTGTACATACGGGCCCACAGCCCACCCCCCCCCTTTCCCCCCCCACGAAACCAACGGGGGGGGGGGGGGGGGGGGGGGGGGGGGGGGGGGGGGGGGGGGGGGGGGGGGGGGTGCAGCGGAGACACTTGTGTAACGCAAGCTTGCAGTGTGTATCCAGCAGTGTGTTTTAACGGTAGTTTATTTCTGTACACACCTGACCGGTGTGTGCTTGTGGCGTGAATGCGTGCGTGTGTGTGCGCTCGATCGTGCACGCGATAAACTTATAGTTCCAGATATGAGTGCGTTACTCTTACTCTGTAACCAATACCAGAGACTGACCGACTCCGTATTACTGCGACAATCATCACTGCGCTATTGTGTGTTGCACTGCCCCGGTCGGTGACACTGACAGTCTTGTATACTCATGGCCTTGAGACAATTATAGTTTATACGTCCAGGATCCTGGTGGACACGTTGGTGTTTGTCATTTGCTGAATACTTTGTGTTTTGCACCTATTCAGGATCAAGAACAGTAGTGCCTGCTCCGTTTGCATTAACTGGTGGGCACGTTAGTATATTCCACTAACTAAATTTATACTTCGTGTTGGAAACTGTTCAAGAACCCGAGCGGCTGTGTCTGCTCCCTTTGAATAGTTAACCGGTGGAAACGTTGGGGTATTTCATTAGCTGAATAGTTTGTGTCTGCATCTGCAAGAACTCGAGCTCCCTTTGGATTGTTAATCGTGTTTTGTGTGGATTCCCTCTGCTTTGTTTTCCGAAATTTGTACTACTAGTTCATTTTGTTGTTGTTCTTTTTGTTTTAAATTGATGCGCCATTGTCCTCTGGGATATATATTTTGTAACATTTAAAGGAACATTTATGCACGCAGTGATTTGAATTCCTGCATTTTTCAGCTCTAGGAACGGATTTTAGTCAGGGTTTAGCATGTCCAGCGACTGTCTCCGAGTCGGTCACCTTAATGTGTACCACATTCAAAAAAAAAATTTCATGATCTTAATGTCTTCTTTGAGTCCCATCAACTCTTCCACCTGTTCGGTCTCAGTGAGACTAGGCTGAAAAGCCACATTCCAAGTGAAGGTCTGTCTCTTCCTCACTATTCATTAATCCGAAAGGATGCTGCCAGATCGCAGCACACAGGTTTAGTTGTTTACATACATTCTTCAATCAGCAAAATTGTCCGTCGCCGTCCTGACTTAGAGTCTGAAGCAGTTGAAAGCGTGTGGTTAGAAATACAAACGCGCAAGTCTAGTATTTTAGTTGGTTATATTTATAGAAACCCAGCTTCAACGTTTGACTGGTATGACCAATTTGTTACAATGATGGACAGGGTGCAGGGCAGAAATTTGAATGTTGTCCTGTTGGGTGATTTTAATATTGATATGCAAAAAAGTAACCCAGCATGGGATTCCACAATATCCTTATTTGGCCTAGATCAAATGATTACGTCACCTACGAGAATCACTCCCCATTCTTCAACGCTAATTGATCATATTTACACAAGTGATACTAGCATTGTGTCAAATATTCTAGTGCCTGCCACAGGAATAAGTGATCATTTTCCAGTGTGCTGTACCCTGTCTGTCAAAACTGTGAAGCCTGTTCTAAATGTCCACTCTTCAATTGTTTACCGATGTTTCAAACAGTTTGATGAAAGAGCTTTTTTGATGGATTTGCACGTAATCCCCTTTGAAAATGTGTACACTTTTAGCGACCCCAATGTGGCACTGTCACACTGGACTGACTTATTTCTTGATGTTATTAATAAGCATGCCCCCCTCAAAAAAAAGCGGGTGAAACACCAAACCCTTCCACCATGGCTGAACACTGATATAAAGCAAGCCATGTTATTGAGGGACAAATTTAGGAAGCAAAAGAAATTTGTAGAATATAAGCAACAACGGAACCGTGTAAATTACCTTGTGAGGGGAAAAAAAAAAATATTTTTTAAAGACCTTGCCGGAAATAAAGCAGATATATCATCCATGTGGAGAGCTATCAACACACTCACTAAAGGCCACGCCCTGCAAACAATAATCTTCCATCAGAACTCACACCAGACGTCTTTAACGCCCACTTCGTATCTGTAGTCTCCAAGTACATCAAACCAGACGATCAAACCGATGGGTCTCAGTATAACTGTTCTGATAGGTTACTAAACTTTTGCAGAGATCGAATCTTTCAAAATACCACATTTTCAATTCCTCCTCTATCTGTATTCGAAGTAGGAATATCTATCTCAAAGCTGGATAATAAGAAATCTACAGGTTGTGATGGTATTAGTGTCAAACTTCTAAAAATTGCCCTTCCTTAATAGCTGAGACACTTACATATATTTATAACTTATGCATACAAAAGAATGTTTTTCCAACCGCATTCAAGAGAGCTAAAGTAATTCCACTCCCTAAAACAAAAAATATCTCCACCGATCTGAACGATTACCGCCCTATCTCGATCCTGTCTGTTCTCAAAAGCCCTAGAAAGAAAATTCCCAAAAATTTGACAAACCTTTTTTGAAACACACCAGCTTTTCCATTCCTTTCAGTCTGGCTTCCGATGTGGGCATTCTTGTCAAACGGCGGTTACCCGTTTAACTGATACTTGGCTCTCAGCTTTTAACAATCGCCAAATGTCAGGCGCCGTATTTCTCGATTTTCGCAAGGTTTTTTATCTGGTTCATCACGATATTTTACTGAAAAAACTATCCACGTACAACTTAAGCATCGCAAGTATAGCTTTCTTACGATCTTACTTACAGGATCGTCTACAATGCGTACTTGTAAATGGCACATACTCCCAAGAAGCGTCTGTAACAAGTGGAGTGCCTCAAGGGTCGATCCTAGGCCCTCTTCTGTTTTGCATCTTTATTAATGACTTGCCCCTGTGTCTTACACGTGCGTCAGTCCAATGTGATTTATTTGCTGATGATGGCACCCTTAATACAGCTAATGACAACATAGATAATATACGTAGGGATTTACAACAAAGTCTATATGATGTCTCTGGATGGTGTTGTAGAAATCGGATGGCACTGAATCCGACGAAAACAAAATGCATGTTGATGGCGACGAGACAAAAACACCAGAAAAAAAAAAGCTCCCTTTAAATCTAAAGTTCGAGACCACGCCAAAGAACAAGTTTCAAAACATCGCCTACTTGGAGTAACTGTAGATGAACAGCTAAAGTGGCAAACGCATATTAACAACATTTGCAGAATCGTTTCTAGAAATATTTTTCTTCTTTCGAAACTGAGCCAAATTGTCAGCCAAAAATCCAAATTAGCCTTCTTCTTTGCACACATTATGTCACATATGAACTATGTTTCAAATGCATGGGATGGATGTGCCTATGTGCACAAAGAAGCACTGTATTCTCTCCACAAACGTGCCGTAAAAATTTTTTTTTTCCAATTCCGAATTTAGACTACAAACAAAAGTGCTGTGCTCTCAAACTACTCCCTTTAGACAAACAATTATTGCTCAACAAATGTGTTCTAATGCAAAAGGTTGTTCACGGCAAAGCCCCGCAGTATCTGAAAGATCTCATGATTCCATCTGAACGTCTTCATGTTCATGGGAATAAACAGCTTTTGCCCAGAACAAGGATTGATATCTTTAAAACGAGTTTCTCCTTTTCAGGCTCCTTAGCGTGGAATAATTTAGCTCATCATCTCAGATACCCCATGGAATTAAAAAAGTTCAAAAGGAAAGTATTTCAGGCACTCGCTAAGGCCCCCTTTAATCTTCTTGTTCTTTCTTTTCTTTTCTTTCTCGCTTGTCGCCAAACTTGCACAAAAAGTATAGAATGTTTTTTATTGTTTTCCCTTCCTTGCTCTTCTTGTTTAAAATTTTAGATTTTTGTTTTTTTGTTTGTTTTTCCCCCTAAAAACTTTTCTTTTTTCCCCTGGTCCTTAAATTTTTTTTTTTTTTTTTTATTTTATTTAAATTTAATGTTTGCATATATATAATTGTTGGTATGTGTGATTTGCTTTGATTTTGGGGTTTGGTGTGTATAATGCGCCATTGCTTAGCTTCCAATCCTGTTAGATGTGATCTTGTTTTATACGTAGATAGTGAGATAGCCACTATTCTGTCGCTTTCCATTATTCGTTAATATGTTTTTTTAATTCTTCTCTCTCTCTCTCTCTCTTTTTCTCCTTTCTCCCCTCTCTTTTCTCTCTCTCTCTTTCTCCCTCTCTCTCTCTCTCTCTCTCTCTCTCTCCTTAAAAAAATTTTTTTGAATTGGTCTTACTTTGCCTTATTATTGCTCTGTTCGTATGATGTGATGTTTTAGACAAAATTAGTTTTGTTTTGTTTTTAAGTCCCTTTTTTTCTTTTTAAGGGGTATTTTAAAGGAAAATTTTGTTTTATGTATTGAAGTGTTGCTGTGTTTTTTATCAGGGACAGATTTGTAAAAAAGCAGACACGGGGGCTTTAAAATTTTTTTCCCTGTGTAATAAAGTATTTCTTTTTCTTATCTATTTTTTCCCTCTCTCTCTCTCCTCTCTCTTTTCCTCTCTCTCTCTTCTTCTCCCCTCTCTCTCTCTCCTCTTTTCTGATTGGTTTAAACCCCACTATAGCTGAGGGCGACGCTTTTCCCCCCCCGGGGGTTTTCAGGCCTGGTCCCCACTGAAAAAAACGTGTTGTGTGTGTTTTGTGTGTGTGTGTTTTGTGTGTGTGTGTGTGGTGGGGTGTTGTGTGTGGGGTTTTTTTGGCGTGCGTGCGTGCGTGCGGGCCTTTCGTGCGTGCGTACGTGCGTGCGTGTGTGGGGAGTGTTGTTTTTGGGGCTGTCTGTCGGGTTTTCTGTTGTGTTTTGTGTCCCGGTCTGTGTCTATGTGGGGTCTGTGTGTGCTTTTCGTGAGGTGTTGTGTGGGGTTTTGTGTGTGTGTGTTAAGAGAGAGAGAGTGTTTTTTGTTTATGCGGCGGGTGTGAGTGTGTAAAGTGCGTGGTTTTTGCCGCGCCCCGCGCGCGCGTGTGTGGGGTGAGTGTGTGGTGTGGTGACTGAAATGGGGTGTGTGGGGGCGTGCGTGCGTGTGCATTTCGGCGTGTGCGTGGGTGTGTGTGTGCGAGCGTGCGAGGGGGTGCGGGGTGTTTTCGTTTTTTTGAGTGCGGGCGCGTGTTGGGGTGTGGGTGCGGGGCGTGGTGAGTGCGTACGTGTGGGGGTGTGGGGTGTGTGGCCCCGCGTGCCTGTGGGTGTGGGGTTGGGGTTGGGTTTTCTGTCTGCGTGTGTGGGTGTTTGTGTGTGTTTTGGGTGTATGTTGCGTCCGTACGTGCGTGCGGGCGTTTGTTGTTGTGTGTGTGTGTCTGTCTGTGTGTGTGTGTATGACGTGGGGTGTTGCGTTCGCGTGCGGGGATGTGTTTGGGGGGAAGGGGTGCGTCCCTACGTGCCCTGCGTACATGTGTAGTGGGTGGGTTGGGGTGCGTGAGTGTGTTTTGAGGAGTGGTATGTGGAGGTACGTGTGTGTGTGTGTGTGTGTGTGTGTGTGTGTGTGTGGGGTGTGTGGGTGTGTGTGTGTGTGTGTGTGTTTGTGTGTTTTGTTGGGGGGTGGTGTGTGAGTTTCGTACGGGGGTTTCGTGCGGCGTGGTGTTTGTGTGTGTGTGTTTTGTGTGTGGGGTGTGTGTGTTTTGGGGGTGTTTTGCGAGTGTGTGCTGTTTCGGCGTGTGCGTGCGTGCGTGCGTGCGGGCGTGCGTGTGTGTGTTGGGGGTGTGTGTGTTTTGTGTGTGTGTGTGTGTGTGTGTGTGTGAGTTTCGTGCGCCGGGGTGGGGTGGGGTGGTGGTGTTGTGTGTGTGTGCCCGGGCCCGTTTTGTGGTTTGTGTGTTGTGTGGGGTGTGTGTGTGTGTGTGTGTGTGTACAAATGTGTGTTGGGTGTGTGTATGGGCAAAAAGTGTGCGTGCGTGCGTGCGTGCGTGTGTGGGGCATGCGTGGTGGGGGCCCGTTGGAGTGTGGTGTGTGTGTGTGGGTGCGCGGCGTGCGTGCGTGCTTTGTGTGGTGTGTGGTGCGTACGGGCTGCGTGCGCGTGTGTGTTGTGCGCGTCCTGTGTGTTGTGTGTGAGCATGCGCGCGGGTTTGTGTGGCGTGTGTGTGTGTGTGTGTGTGGGGGTGGTGTGCGTTCGCGAGCGTGTATGTGTTTGTGGGGGGTTGTGTGCGTGCATACAGCGGCGTCCATGTGTTTGGGGGTGTGTTGGGAGTGTTGGTGGTTGCGTTTGTGTTGTGAGTAGTACGGGGGGTTTGGTGGTACGTGTTGGTGTGTTCGTGCGGGTGTTTTTGGGGGGGGGGGTGGAGGGGTGCTTTCGAGTGTGTGGTGCGCGCGCGTGCGGGGCGGTTGTGCGTGTGGCTGCCTGTTTGTGTGTGTGTTTTGTGTGTGTGTGTGTGTGGTGAGTGTGTGTTTGTGTGTGTGTGTGTGTGTGGGGTGTGTGTGTGTGTGTGGTGTGTGTGGTGGTGCATGCGCTCTTTTGGGTGTGTGTGTGTGTGTGTGTGTTTTGTGTGTGTGTGTGTGTGTTGGTATAGGGGGTTGAGGGTGTGGTGTGTGCGTTCCAGCTGTATGGTTTTTGAATTTTAGCGGAGTGTGTATATATTGTGTGTGTTGTGTGTTTTTGTGTGTGTGTGTTTTTGTGTGTGTGTGGGGATTTTGGGTGTGTGTGGGGTGGGGTGTTTTGGTGTGTGTGGGGTTGGTGTTTGGGGGTGTCCCCGCCCCAGGGGGGGGGGTTTTGTGGTGTTTGGGGTTTTTGGGTGGGTTTGTGTTTTTTTGTTTTGGTGGGTTGTTTGTTTTGTTGTGTGTGTTTTTTCTCGTGGTTTTTGTTTTTTGGGTTGTGTGTGTGTGTGGGGGAGAGGGGAGAGAGAGAGAAAAAGGAAAAGGGGAAAGGGAGGTTTTTGGGTGTGTTTACTGGGGGTTCAGTTTGGGGTGCTTGTTTGTGTGTGTTGTGTGTGTGGCGTGCGCGAGTGTGTTTGTGTGTGTGGGTTTGTGTGTTGTGTGTGTGGTGCTGTTGTGTGTGTGTGTGTGTGTGTGTGTTGTGTTTTGAGAGAGAGAGAGAGTACTGGAGGAGAGGGGGGTGGACGGGGGGGGGGGGGGGGGAATGCGTCCCGTGCACGCAAGCCTAGCCGTCGTTGATCAAAAAACTTCAAGCCTGCTGACTTTGGTGTCGCGGTGCGACAGTCGTATCGCTTCCAAAAGCACGTCTCACTCAACCTTTTTCCCAGAAAACGTTGACAGCCAAACAGTAGAAATAACAATTATCAGTTATCACCTGGAGAAAAGACACGTGTTGCGTGCTCTAACTGGCTAGCTCTTCTCTCGTTTCAGATATAGCGCGGACATAGCCCCGCAATGACTGCAAACAGCTATACTGTACGCCTACCCTATGTCGTGCTGCTTGTCAGGTCGCGTGTTGATAAGTACAATTTTCATTTATACGCTGTCGGTCGGTCTTCGCGTGGACCAGTCGATCTTCGTATCAGCTGGTTTCACTTCCTTGAGTCTTCGTGAAACTAAATTCACAGGATGATTCCGTTCTGAAGGGCGTTAGTCCTCGTCCCTAATATGCCAGTACCAAATCTGAGGATATTATTCCCCAAATTATCGTATTAATTAATCCTCAGTCTTGTTTCAAAACTACGCTGAAGTAAGTGTGTGTGTGTGTGTGTGTGTGTGTGTGTGTGTGTGTGTGTGGGGTGTTGTGTTTGTTTGTTTGTTTGTTTGTTTGTGTGTGTGTGTGGTGTGTGTGTGTGTGTGTGGTTGGGGGTTGTGTGGGGTTTGGTGTGTGTTTTGGTGTGTGTGGTTGTGGGTGTGTGTGTGTGTGTGTGTGTGGTGGTGTGGTGTGTGTGTGTGAGTGTATGCTACGTGCGTGCGCGCGCGCGCCTGGGGATGTGTGTGTGTCAGTGTAGTGCGTGCGTGTGTGTGTGTGCTGCGTGCGCCCCGGGCGTGCGTGCGTGCGTGTGGTGTGTGTGTGTTTGTGTGTGTGTGTGTGTTTCTTTGTACTCATATCTCAGCCAGCATCTGGGGACATTAAACCCCAAAATCATCTATCACCAGATCTGAGGACATTAAACCCCAAATCATCCTATCAATCTTGATTTTCGTTTGAAACACGCTAAATTTTTGTTCTCTCTCTCTCTCTCTCTCTCTCTCCCCTTCTCCTCTCCTCTTCTCTTTTCTCTCTCCTTCTCCTCCTGTTCGTCAGCGTATACGAGTAACTTCACTATGATTCTCTTTTATTCTGACAAAGCTCCGTTTGACTCAGTCCATTAACGAAAAGGAAAATGTAATTAAATACACGATGCTGATGTGGAAAAGCTTTCAGAAGGAAAAGAAATAAATTACATCACCCCAGAAAAGAAATCTATTCAGTAGAAAGGAACTAAGAAGGAAAAAGAAATCCAAACCTGGATCGACGTGAAGCAGGTTCAGTAAGAAAATGAAAGGAAACCGAAAGTTTATTTTTTATGAAACAAGGCGAACGCTTTAAAAAAAAAAAAGAAGAAAAAAAAAGGACAGAAAACAAATATCCAATTCAAAGTATCGTGGTATCAAATTTGACGTTAAAATTAAGAAGAATCGTGCTTTCACTCAAGGCGAAGTGAAAGTAGAAACCTTGAATCGGTCAGTTACAAAGGTGTTGCAGAGGGCAATAGGTCAGCTGTCAGTTCAAAGAAAGATGTCACACACACACACAAACCCCACATACACAAATATTTCTGAATTGTGTTGAGCTAGTCTCGAGATCAAAGCACTGGGACTATGTCAGGCCTTGAATAAAAATGGCGTCTGCCTCGTGCTACAAGCACACACTTGCCCCATCTGTTCACAAACTTCTACTGCTAAAATATTCTCGACCATAACTTGTTCTAAACATATTTCAGTTGACTGCTTTAGGCTATACTGTGCTGTGCCGTGCTTTGCCCCTCTCTCTCCCCTCTCTCTTGGGGTGGTGTGGGGTGGTGTGTGTGGTTTGCGTGTGTGTGTGTGTGTGTGTGTGGTGTGATTTTGTGCGTGCGTTGCGTGCGTTTACGTATCATGTGCGTGTGCCTGTGGCGTAAAGTAGGTCTTGCCTCTTCAGGTTCTGATTTGTTGGGGTTGCTTGTGTTCATTACTATGGTCGTTTTCCGCTAGAGGCAAGTGTCTCAACCTGGGTAGTTAGTATCTGTACGGCGTGCTGAGCTCTGTTTTTATGTTAGAGGTTGCGCTTTAGAAATATTTCATTATTATTACTGTATGGGTGGAGGGGGGGGGGTGTGGGGGAGCATCAT
>JABMCL010002036.1:165000-167500 GCA_018857735.1 Alviniconcha marisindica | reverse complement strand
CCAACGACCGGTTCAACAGACAGTATATATAGCGCTGAGCTCGCCCGCCGGGGAATTGCGCTACAGAAAATGTATGTATTATTGTTAAGATTATGATTATTATATAGGTTTCGCTGCAGTGACAGAACAAACTGTCCCACAACACGACGGTTCTCGCGGCCGCCCGGCAACCTTGAACGGCAGGCCTCTGACTACTGCTACTACTGCTGCTGCTGCTGCTACTGCTGCTACTACTGCTGCTGCTGCTGCTACTACTACTGCTGCTACTACTACTACCGCTGCTGCTACTACTACTACTACTGCTGCTGCTGCTACTACTACTACTGCTGCTGCTGCTACTGCTACTACTACTGCTGCTACTACTACAGCTGCTACTGCTGCTGCTGCTACGACTACTACTATACTGCTGCTACTGCTATTACTACTACTACTGCTGCTGCTGCTGCTACTTAAATAAATAAATCATAATGAGCAGTCCACTGCACCTCTCCCCAAATGAGCACAATGCGATTACAGTCAAAATAAGACAAAATTACATGAAAACTGCCCGGCCACTCTCTCTCTCTCTCTCTCTCTCTCTACTCACACACACCCCACACACACACACCATCACACACACACACACACACACACACACACACACACACACACACACACACACCACACACACACATCACACACACACACACACACACACACACACACACACACACAACACACACAACACACCACACACGTGCACACACACACACACACCACACACACACAAGCCAACACACACACAGGCACACACACACACACACACACACACACACAACACACACCACACTGACACACCAAGTACGTGGCTAACACACATCCACTGGAAAGCAAACAGGAACAGCCTCGTGGAAAATACTGTGCTCACCTCTCTGGGTTTCTGCAGAGCTTTGTACATGATGTTGGTGAGGGCCGCCTGGAAAAACACCGGAATGCTTTTCCCGGGTACGTTGGTGTTCACGGTCACAATCGGCATCCTGACTCAGTGAACGCTATGTCCTCAGTGACACAGGGACGACTTGGCAGATCGGCGGAGCTAAAATGGCCCCTTCAGTCCTCTCTCTCTCTCTCTCTCTCTCTCTCTCTCTCTCTCTCTCTCTCTCTCTCTCTCTCTCTCTGTCTGTGACAACTTCTCTCTCAGTCCCTTTCTCTTGTTTGTCGTATTTCTTTTCAAGGTCTTGCGGCGATTTTTTGTTTTGTTTGTTCGTTTTTTAATGCCTAATAAAGTTCTGTCGGAAGCTATAATTCACACTGACACAGCACAGCTATAAGACTGTCAAGTTCATCAGTCCAGGAGTCCGTCTCTGAATAATTATGTAGGTATATATAACATAAACACACTCGGTTTGACTGGAGGATTTGAGGCCGGTTTCTGTCCGATCAACAGTCCCTCTCTTTTCTACAGCCGTGAAAATCCAACGAACCGTCGACACAGTGGAAACCGACTATTCAGCCTGACGGTCACCTGTTCACAGACTGTCGGTCAGTCTCGTAATGCAGCGCTGTATGAAGCGCAAAGTGACCCTGACTGGACCCGCCCAGCTGACAGACAATACAGGCTCCTTCGCCGAAAGTCGTGCTTAAAATGGGGGTGTGAGTACGTGTATTTTCGTTACAAAGGACACAAACAGGATGCCGGCGGGTTAGATCCGTCTGTGTTTCCGACGCGGAACAGGATCAAGCCGTGCTGACGTCACGGCCCCGCTGTGTGTGTGTGTGTGTGGGTGTGTGTGTGTGTGTGTGTGTGGGTGTTGATAGCCTGTTGTACTGGCCCTGTCTCTGACAGCCAATGGCTGTGAAAGGACGGGGCTTTCTGCCGGATCTGGGGCGCGATCTACCTGAGACCACAACAGGTCCCTGTTCCGGGAATTCCGGGAACAGACTGCAAGTTTTACACCCTCTCTACTTCTCAAGATTGACATGGCGTTAACCAATCTCTCTCTCTCTCTCTCTCTCTCTCTCTCTCTCTCTCTCTCTCTCTCTCTCTCTCTGTGATAGGTAAGTATTCTCTCCTCTCTCTCTCTCTCTCTCTCTCTCTCTCTCTCTCTCTCTCTCTCTCTCTCTCTCTCTCTCTCTCTCCTCACACACACACACACACACACACAAACAGTGACATGTTGTTGTGTTGAGTGTCACCAGGAAAAGGTTTGTAACTGCTGGCGAGTTACATCTTTATCAGTCCGACCTTGTGTTTAGACTGTATGATCACCATTCCTGTCTCTACTCCGCGTCGTGTGTGTGTGTGTGTGTGTGTGTGTGTGTGTGTGTGTGTGTGTGTGTGTGTGTGTGTGTGTGTATGCGTGCATGCGTGTGTGTGTGTGTGTGTGAATGCGTGTGTGTGCGCGCGCGTGTGTGTGTGTGCGTGCGTGCGTGTGTGTGTGCGTGCGCGCGTGTGTATGTGTGTGCGCGCGCACGTGCACTGTGTGTGCGTGCGTGAGCACGGGTGTGTGTGTGTGTGTGT
>JABMCL010002036.1:132500-160000 GCA_018857735.1 Alviniconcha marisindica | reverse complement strand
GAGAGGAAAGAACAGGTAAACAGAAGACGACATCATTCCTCCAAATGGTGCCATCATTGGTTACGCCATCTTTATCTCCACGCACCTCACAGAAGGGGCGCTTCTTCTCTCCACACGCACCTCACGGAAGGGGCACTCATTCTCACACACCTTGCTGAAGGGGTGCTCCTTATCTCCACGCACCTCACTGGAGGGGCACTCCTTATCTCCACGCAATTCACTGAAGAGGTGCTCCTTATCTCTATGCATCTCACTGACGGGGTGCTCCTTCTCTCTATGGATCTCACTGACGGGGTGCTCCTTCTCTCTATGCATCTCACTGATGGGGTGCTCCTTATCTTCACACACCTCACTGAAGGGGTGCTTCTTCTCTCCACACAAGACAAGGGGTGCTCCTTATCTCTACACACCTCACTGCAGGGGTGCTTCTTCTCTCCACACACACCTCACGGAAGGGTTGCTCCTATCTCCATGCACCTCACTGAAGGGGTGTTCCTTATCTCTACGCACCTCACTGAAGGGGTGCTCCTTCTCTCTATGCACCTCACTGAAGAGGTGCTCCTTATCTCCATGCACTCCACTAAAGGGGTGCTCCTTATCTCCACACACCTCACTGAAGGGGCACTCCTTACCTCCATGCACTCCACTAAAGGGGTGCTCCTTATCTCCACACACCTCACTGAAGGGGCACTCCTTACCTCCATGCACTCCACTAAAGGGGTGCTCCTTATCTCCACACACCTCACTGAAGGGGTGCTCCTTATCTCCACACACCTCACTGATGGGGTGCTCCTTATCTCCATGCACCTCACTGAAGGGGTGCTCCTTATCTCCATGCACTTCACTGAAGGGGTGCTCCTTATCTCCAAAGGGGCGCTCCTTCTCTCCACGCACCTCACTGAAGGGGTGCTCCTTATCTCCACACACCTGTCTACCGATATCACCCCTACAAACCCCATGCTGCCAGTGCCCTCTGTGAAGTTTGCAAAACGTCTGAGTACTAAGGCTGTGGAAGCAAGTGTCAGAGCATGCAGTAAACATCAGGCATGCCTAAGTTAAAGCACGCATGTAAACATCAGGCATGCCTAAGTTAAAGCATGCATGTAAACTTCAGGCGTGGCTAAGTCAAAGCACGCATGTAAACATCAGGCGTGCCTAAGTCAAAGCACGCATGTAAACATCAGGTATGCCTAAGTCAAAGCACGCATGTAAACATCAGGTGTGCCTAAGTCAAAGCATGCATGTAAACATCAGGCATACCTAAGTCAAAGCACGCATGTAAACATCAGGCATGCCTAAGTCAAAGCACACATGTAAACATCAGGCGCATGTAAACATCAGGCGTGCCTAAGTCAAAGCACGCATGTAAACATCAGGCAAGCCTAAGTCAAAGCACGCATGTAAACATCAGGCATGCCTAAGTCAAAGCACGCATGTAAACATCAGGCATGCCTAAGTCAAAGCAACATGTAAACATCAGGCATGCCTAAGTCAAAGCATGCATGTAAACATCAGGCGTGGCTAAGTCAAAGCATGCATGTAAACATCAGGCCTGCCTAAGTTAAAGCACGCATGTAAACATCAGGCGTGCCTAAGTCAAAGCATGCATGTAAACATCGGGCGTGCCTATGTTAAAGCACGCATGTAAACATCAGGCGTGCCTAAGTCAAAGCACGCATGTAAAAATCAGGCATGCCTAAGTTAAAGCACGCATGTAAACATCAGGCATGCCTAAGTCAAAGCACGCATGTAAACATCAGGCATGCCTAAGTTAAAGCAGGCATGTAAACATCAGGCATGCCTAAGTCACAGCACGCATGTAAACATCAGGCGTGGCTAAGTCAAAGCATGCATGTAAACATCAGGCATGCCTAAGTCACAGCACGCATGTAAACATCAGGCGTGGCTAAGTCAAAGCATGCACGTAAACATCAGGCGTGGCTAAGTCAAAGCACGCATGTAAACATCAGGCGTGCCTGAGTCAAAGCACGCTGTAAACATCAGGCATGCCTAAGTCAAAGCACGTTGTAAACATCAGGCGTGCCTGAGTTATGTTTACAAATGCCAGCATATGCATTGGGAGCAGCTATAACAGAAACACATCCTGGCACAATCTGAGTTGTCTGTGGGAATTCATGCAAACATGCTGCCATTTACGCACCACCAACAACAAAAATGACAGTTAGCTGACAGCTTTGGGAGACCTCTGGCGTAACCAATTATGGCAGTGGTTGGAGGAACAGTGTCGTAAACCAGTGCTTGGAGTTTGGCTGGAGCTGTGCCCTGCTTATGGGAGGTCACGTAATCCAGTGTCTGAGAAAAGATCAACACAGTTCAGTTCAGGCTGGTATCTGCGCGCCATCCCGTCTCTCAGAAGTTTCCCCAGTGGTGCCTTTGAAATAGTTCCAGTGTTCATCTGATTGACGATGGCCTTTTCTCGTCCTTTCAAGGAAAATTGTCAAGCGCTTCCCCTTTCCACACCTCTCTCCTCCATGTGATTGATGGTGTGACATCCCTGACGTTGCACTCGCAGGCAGTGTCTCAAGCTCCTCAACACTTCAGATCTTCTCTGATGCAAGCCACCTGTGACGGCTGCTTTGCCTGCCAGTCTGCTTGGTCTTTTCCCTTCACCGACATGTCCAGGACAGTACATCCATGAGGAATTTCTGATGGTAGCCATCAAACACAGATGCATATGCCAATCTGGGCTTCGTATTCTACTTTTCACTTTGTAGCAAGTTCACTGAATCTGTGAGGATGACGACATGTGTGGTCTGACTGTCACCTCTTGAGGCAATCCAGTGGAGGACTGCTTCCACCTGCATTGTCAAACTAAAGGTCGAGACTGCACGGTTTTCATGGACGGTGGTCGTACCTTGTTCCAGTACCCAACCCAGGCTGGTCTTTGGTGACAACCATGGGTGTACATTATGAGATCTTGCAGTTTGCCATTTTTGTGAATGAGAACCATGAGTTTTGACTCTGTTTTGCCAGCTTGCCATTCTGACCAGTAACAAGAGCTTTCCCACCTTTTCTGGCAGAAGCGTCTCATAGAGATGCCCGGAATCGGTCTGGGTACCTTTCCCGCTCCTTGGTTAGACTGATCTCTGCCAAGTGGCATACTTGCAAAAATGTGTCAAGGCCTTCAAGACGCTGACTAAATAAACTGAGTACTACAAATCCTATTTAAATACTTTGCATAGTAAGGCAGATCTACACCGATAATAACTTGAGTCAAGTGGGTATGTCTGTCATGAATCCATCCTTATGACAACAATGCACTCAGAGAATATACCACTGTCAGTGTCAGGGGATTTAACCCCATGTCAGTGAGCAAAATACAAAGTTCTTTCACTTGCAACCAATCCACGTGATATATATATATATATAACACCCCACAGTGTTACAATCCTAATTTGTCTTTCTTGTACCAAACTTGTTTTTCTTAACTTTCAAAAGCTTCATTTAAAAGAATACATATGTGTACAGCAACAACACACATACGAAGAAACTTACCAAACAAAAAAACAAAAACAAAAAAGAAAGAAAGGTTTTAGCACACTGTGCTGAGGCTAATGAATTCGAAGAGAAAGATTATAAGTGGAGGTAACTTGCTGTGCTCATATTCAGTTACATTCCCTTCCAGACATGTTCTCTTGACATTTCACAATGATGATCAAAGCATGCTTTGCAACAGCTCTGTCTGGCAGAACTTTGTTCAATATGCAAAACAAGTTACTTCCTGCTTTGTGCAATACAGAACAAAAGTTATTTCCTACAGATCTACCAAACTTTTCATTTCTCCCTAAGCACAACTGCTTTTTTTTTCTTTTTTCTTTTTTTTTTGGGGGGGGGGGGGGGGAGGGGGGTTGCTTTTTTGTTTTTTGTTGCCCAGTCAATCAATGAATGAAATATTATACAACAATTTTCCTTTAATAATCACAAGCAAAATAAAACAGCGTGTGGTCGCATTATCATAACTCAAAAGTCCAACAAATGTTTTCAAATGAGGTCATCAATGTGCCAGTGAAAACTGAAGCTGCAAGTCTCAACCCTTGGCAACAGCCAACCAAGCAAGCAATGCTGGCAAAAAGCACTTTCTCAATGCATGCTGTTACCACTGCCTACAGCTATGAGATCTAAAGTGCAGAGAGCATACATGTCCAAACTATATATAACACCAACAAACAAAAATACAGTACAACTCATAAACATGATCACTGTATGAATGATAAAAGAACCATGCTGCAGTGTTGAAGAAACAGGTTTCAACATTGGAACAATGTGTATGCATGCACACCACACCACACACTCCCATTTAAGATGAACAAATGCGCCCCTCTTATAAAGATTCCACATGAGTTTTACTGATGGGCAGTTTTCAGTTACTCTGTCCAGGGATTGTCAAGGGTTGCACTTGCAGAGGTCCACAGATCCAAATATTTATAATTTATTCATAAAGTTTTATCAGCTATAGCAAGGTTGACTAATGTTTGTGTGTGCGTGTGTGTGTGTGTGTGTGTGAAACTACGTGCATGCACATGCGCATGCATGTGTCTACACGTGGGCACAGATGTGTGGCTATACAGTATAATATTACTAATACACAATCATGGGTTTGAACTTTATATGCAGAACTCCAACTGCCGACAGTCAGATGCCCTAACTCATCATCCATCGTAAGGATGATTGTTGTTTGTCCACTGTGTGTTGCCCTGTCTTTATCCAGTGACTGGTTGATCTTGTGACACAATGACGATGGCCATGTCCCCCTCACTGTCTCCAGACAGACTGCTGTTTGTCCATCGCTTGCAGTCGGAGCCCTGTCTCTATCCAACGACTGGTTGATCTTGTGATGCATCAGCAGTGCTCATGTCCCCCTCACTGCCTCCAGACAGACTGCTGTTTGTCCATCGCTTGCAGTTGGAGCCCTGTCTCTATCCAACGTCTCGTGATGCGCTGTCTTTGGTACGGTTCTGGCAGATGGTGCCTGCAGCCCCAGAAGGCCTGACCATACCTGTTTCCCATCTAAATCACGTTGCTTGTTAATGTTACAACTGGCCAGAAAAAGGGGGGGTGGGGGTGGGGGAAGAAGCAGCATACACACATGTAACCTGGAACTGGTCATTGGTGTGTTAACACTTGTTGTTAATGCTGTGACAGCCTTGGACAACACGCCATTGCAATGTTGCCCCCGCTGACAGAAGTTCAGCAGCAATGATTCTCAACTTCAAGTCCAAATGAAAGGAAAACAAGTTACAGTGGAATTTTAGATCGCTGCACAGTCTCCTATGCTGTCATACCTTCATTTTCCAACAAGCATAATACAGTAACATATAATATGCACAGGCATGATCACCAGCATCAACCCAACTCACAACAACACTTTGCTACTTACCTAAACTAGGCTAAAGGTTTCACTCCCACTGGACGACATTTTGCAGTTGTCAATGTTAGTCTTACACTGCCTGGCAATGTCGCAGCATCGCTGCTACAGCCAAACACTTAACACTCTGCTCCTTTACCCTGGACACTGGCCATCCCCAAGCACTGCTGACAACATTACCCATTACCTATGCACAATACATTACCCATCACAATCACTAAGCCACGCTGACAACACTGGCTCACTACCCTCCAGCAGTGTCAATCGCTGGATGCTGACCACTCCTAAGCCATGCTGACAACACATAAACAGCGCTGACAGCACCACCCGCCAGCAGTGTCAATCGCTGGATGCTGACCACTCCTAAGCCATGCTGACAACACATAAACAGTGCTGACAGCACCACCCTCCAGCAGTGTCATACGCTGGACACTGACCACTCTTACTAGTCTTAGGCAGAGCTGACAGCACTACCCTCCAGCAGTGTCAATTGCTGGACACTGAGCACCCTGGCAGCACTACCCTCCAGCAGTGTCAATTGCTGGACACTGAGCACCCTGGCAGCACTGACAGCACTACCCTCCAGCAGTGTCAATTGCTGGACACTGAGCACCCTGGCAGCACTGACAGCACTACCCTCCAGCAGTGTCAATTGCTGGACACTGAGCACCCTGGCAAGCACCGACAGCACCACCCTCCAGCAGTGTCAATGTTGCCAGCGCCCAGCCACAACTCCAAGGACATCGCTACAGTGTTCAAGACAGAGGTGGACGAAGCCACCTGGCGCGTATGACGATTACGAGTGGACAGCAAATTCTACTGGCCGTGTCAGCGAGTGAGAGGGCAAAAGCGGAGAAAACTACACCAGTCCACACCTGATGCATGCTCTGTGGAACTGTATCACTGGGGCATGATAACATTACAAGGGAGCGCCGCGCCCCAGGACTAACAGCAACACACCAATTCTGTTCACTGCCGCACAGTGGTCTTTAGTCACACTCAGGCTGCAGCGTTTGACAGAAGAGAGTGCAATGCATCCTGACTTACAGTAACAGTATCAGTGGTCTTTAGTCAGACTCAAACGACATGGTTTGACAGAAGAGAGCGCAATGTTTCCTGACTTACACTAACAGTGTGCGTCAGTTCTGTTCACTGCCACACAGTGGTCTTTAGTCACACTCAAACGACATGGTTTGACAGAAGAGAGCGCAATGTTTCCTGACTTACACTAACAGTGTGCGTCAGTTCTGTTCACTGGTCTGCAGTCAGCGTAAAGTTTTGGACAGAGAAGAGCGCAATGCCTCGTGACTTACGCTAACACTGTAACAGTACACACACCAACACATCAGCTCTGTTCACTGGTCTGCAGTCGGAGTACAGGGTTGAACAGAAGTGAGTACAATGCCTCTTGACTTACACTAACACTGTCACAGTACATCAACACATCAGTTTTGTTCACTGGTCTGCCATCAGCGTACAAGGTTTGACAGAAGGGAGTACAATGCCTCATACTCACACTAACAGTACACCAACGCATCAGTTTTGTTCACTGGTCAAGAGTACAGGTTTTGACAGAAGTGAGCATCATTCACTGTCAGCCTGCAGATTACACGCACGCACACACACACACACACACACACACACACACACACACACACCACACACACCACACACACACCACACATCTCACACACACAACACAAAACACACACACACATCTACACACACACACACACACACACACACACACACACACACACACACACACACACACACACACATCTCACACACACAAATCTGCCCATTCACCTATCAGGGGTTTGGATGTGACAGAAAACAACATACAAACTGCATATCCCCCACTTTCCTGTTCCCACTTCAGTAACAAACAAAAGTAAAATATTGAATTGCCACATCCATCAGTGTCACAAAAACCCTGACTGTTCACTCACTGAAAAAGTCGGGGGGGGGGGGGGGGGGGGGGGGGTTGGGGCAGCGATGGGGGGCCGTATGATAGAATTTCCTGCGTCATAAACACCCTGACTACTCACTCACTGAAAAAGGCTGGGGTGGGGGGGGGGGGGGGGGCAGCGATGGGGGGCCGTATGATAGAATTTCCAGCGTCATAAACACCCTGACTACTCACTCACTGAAAAAGGCTGGGGTGGGGAGGTGGGGGGGCAGCGATGGGGGGCCGTATGATGGAATTTCCAGCATCATAAACACCCTGACTGCTCGCTGATTGATAAGAGGATGGGAAGAGGGGGGGGGGGGGGGACAGATGGAATCACCACAGTGTCACAAACACCCTGACTGCTCTCAGTGGTGGGCGATGGGTGGCGTGGAAGGTGGTGGGCAATGGGTGGTGTGGAAAGTTGCGGGTGATGGGTGGCGTGGAAGGTGGTGGGCGATGGGTGGTGCGGAAGGTGGTGGCCGATACAGAAGAGACTGCCCTACCTGCCCTACAGGTGACACAAACACAGCTTGTGCATCCCCTTCACAGGTGACATGGCAGAAGAAGAGCCTCACCCCACAGGTGGTGACACAAGCAGGCCTCACCCCACAGGTGGTGACACAAGCGTCCCCCACAGGTGGTGACAAGTGGGCCTCACCCACAGGTGGTGACACAAGCAGGCCTCACCCACAGGTGGTGACACAAGTGGGCCCTCACCCACAGGTGGTGACACAAGAGCTCACCACAGGTGGTGACACAAGCAGGCTCACCCACAGGTGGTGACACAAGCAGGCCTCACCCCACAGGTGGTGACACAAGAGGCCTCACCCCACAGGTGGTGACACAAGAGGCCTCACCCCACAGGTGGTGACACAAGAGGCCTCACCCCACAGGTGGTGACACAAGCAGGCCTCACCCCACAGGTGGTGACACAAGAGGCCTCACCCTTTCACAGGTGGTGACACAAGCAGGCCTCACCCCACAGGTGGTGACACAAGCAGGCCTCACCCCACAGGTGGTGACACAAGCAGGCCTCACCCCACAGGTGGTGACACAAGCAGGCCTCACCCCACAGGTGGTGACACAAGTAGGCCTCACCCCACAGGTGGTGACACAAGCGGCTCACGCACAGGTGGTGACACAAGCAGGCCTCACCCACAGGTGGTGACACAAGCAGAGCTCACCCACAGGTGGTGACACAAGTAGGCCTCACCCCACAGGTGGTGACACAAGTCGGCCTCACCACAGGTGGTGACACAAGCAGGCCTCACCCACAGGTGGTGACACAAGCAGAGCTCACCCACAGGTGGTGACACAAGTAGGCCTCACCCCACAGGTGGTGACACAAGCAGAGCTCACCCACAGGTGGTGACACAAGTAGGCCTCACCCCACAGGTGGTGACACAAGCAGAGCTCACCCACAGGTGGTGACACAAGCAGGCCTTGTCTGTTCTCTTGTCAGAGTAGAGAGTATGGCAAGAGGGGCCTCACCCCACAGACGGTGACGCAAGCAGACCTCACCCACAGACGGTGACACAAGCAGGCCTTGTCCGTTCTCTTGTCAGAGTAGAGAGTATGGCAAGAGAGGCCTCACCCCACAGACGGTGACACAAACAGGCCTTGTCCGTTCTCGTCAGGGTACAGAATGTAGCAGAAGAAGAGGCCACACCCATGGATGATACGAACACAGTTTGTCCACTCACTTGTCAGGGAGAAGGGCATGGTATAAAAAAACTATATTTTTTTTTAAAACCACCCCAAAATCTAACACACACAGTTTTGTCCACTCACTTGTCACAATGGAAGGTACAGTCAGAAAGTAAACTGACACAACCAGTTTTGTCTGCTCACTTGTCAGACTGGGAGGACATGGTCAAAAGAAAACTGACACACTCGGCTTTGTCGACTCACTTGTCAAGGTGGAGGGTGCTGTGAAAGAAGAAACTGGCATGCCCAATTTTGCCCTGCACACTCATCAGGAGTGGAAGGGCGTGGCAGAAGGGTAAAAAAAAAAAAAACTGACGCACTCCACTTTGTCCACTTGCTGGTCAGGAGTGGAAGGGCGTGGCAGAAGGGAAAAAAAACTAAACTGACACGCTCCACTTTGCCGACTCACTCCTGACGAGTGGAAGGACGTGCCAGAAGGAGAAAAAAAAAGAGAAAAAAACCTGACACGCTCCACTTTGCCGACTCACTCCTGGCGAGTGGAAGGACGTAGCAGAAAGGGAAAAACACCACCTGACGCGCTGCGCTTCACCGACTCACTTGTCAGGGTGCAGGGCGTGGTAGAAGAAGGGTCCGCGCGCCCCCATGGGCAGAGTCATTGGCATGGCCAGCGACTGCAGCTGGGTGGACATGACCTGGTTCTGCACAACCTGAATCCCCCCATGCTGCAACAGCCCGTGCCCCCCACCCCCACCCCCCTGCTGCGGCACCTGCGGCGGTGGCTGGGGGGTGCTGGGAGTGGGCGTGGACGTCTGGGGCCTGCTCTGCTGCTGCTGCTGGCTCTGCGACTGTGAGGTGGCGGCGGCGGCGGAGTTGGAGCCGCGGGACTTCTCTTTGCTGGCAGCGCGGATGATGGCCAGATCCTCGTCGATGCCGCTGTGCTTGGCCTTGTGCTTGTTGAGGTGAGCGCTCTGGCCGAACGTCTTGCCGCAGATCCCGCACTCAAACGGCTTCTCCCCTGGTGAGGAAACAAACAGCAGTCACGCTGGTGGCTCTGATCCATCCTGGGTGTATGTGCACACGCGTGTGTGTGTGTGTGTGTGTGTGTGTGTGTGTGTGTGTGTGTGTGTGTGTGTGTGTGTGTGTGTGTGTGTGTGAATGTGTGTGTGTGTGTGTGTGTGTGTGTGTGTGTGTGTGTGTGTTGTGTGTGTGTGTGTGTGTGGTGTGTGTGTGTGTGTGTGTGTGTGTGTGTGTGTGTGTGTGTGTGTGTGTGTGTGTGTGTGTGTGTGTGTGTGTGTGTGTGTGTGTGTGTGTGTAATGTGTGTGTGTGTGTGTGGTGTTGTGTGTGTTGTGTGTGTGTGTGTGTGTGTGTGTGTGTGTGTGTGGGGTGTGTGCATGTGTGTGTTGTGTGCATGTGTGTGTGTGTGTGGTTGTGTGTGTGTGTGTGTGCGTGTGTGTGAGAGTGTGCGTGTGTGTGTGTGTGTATGTGTTGGGGGTAGGGGTAGGGACTGGGAGGGATGCAATTATAGGTAGGTAGTAATATATATACTGAAATTATTTTCTTCTCTTTTTTTGCATATTGCTGCTTCACATACTGCACATGTACATTAATTTGTGCATGCATACACATTGTTAGTTGTTATATGTGTACTACTTTCTTGAACATGTTACCTTCGATTTCTTCTCTCACCAAACTTAAAAAATGTTGGAAATGTCGTAAAGTGCGGTGAGTTTGTGTACACCAGAGAATAGTGCTATACAAAAGTTATCTATTAAAGTACGATTATCATCATGTCTCCGGTGACAGGTGAGTCACCACAGACAAGCTGGGTGTCTGTTGCAGAGTTAGCGTGGCTCTTGCTGCATGTGTTTAGCCCTGATGTTACCCTGCATAGCTGACTGGGCTCTAAGCACCAACTAACCAACTGTCGCACGTGTGTGACATTATTAAGCAAGTGCTACCAGTCCCCTTTGCTTCTTGGTTTCTTGGTTTTCCTGTTTGTTTATTTGCTTGCCTCTTTGTTGTGTTTGTGTAAAATAGCAGGATGAAGCGGAACAAGGAAGGGGAAGTTGGTGGACATGTGACAAAAAGGCTATAGTATTTGTTTCCTTTATCTCTGTTACCAACACAGTTGGGACAGTAATGGAAACCTAGTCACAGACACTGGCAAGCACACACACACTCACACACACACACACTCACACGCACGCACGCACACACTCACACACACACACTCACACACACACACTCACACACACACACACACACACACACACACACACACACACACGTGCGCACACACAAGTACATGTGCACACACACACATTCTACACCCAACATTCAGACCCATCCATTCACACACACACACACACACATATTCTATACACAATACATACACATCCATCCATCCATATGCTGAGAAATACTACACAACCCCCCACCCCACACCCCACACACACACACTTACATCTAACACTCATGCCCATCCATTCACACACATATTTTATACACAACACATACACAGCAATCCACCCACACACACACACACACACACACACACACACATACACAAATACTAAACAACCCCCACACATACACACACATTCTACCCCCCCACCACCCCCTCCCCCCCACACACACACATTCTACACACAACGCGCATGCATACACAATCCAAGCACACACACACACTGTACACACACAGCCCGCAACATCACTCTCCCACACAGGGTCCCACCCCCACCCCATACCTGTGTGCGACCTCATGTGTCGCTGCAGCCCGCTCATGTAGCGGAACTCCTTGTTGCAGATCTCGCAGCACTGTCCCATCTTCATCAGCTTCACGCGCAGGGCTGGCGCGTTCGTCTGACATCCCGTCGACTTCAGACCGTCATCCTCCGAGCTGATGGACTCACCGTTGGAAGAGTTGGGCGAGCCCCCAGCGGCCTTCTTGGTCTTCTTGCGCTTGGTCTCCTCCTGGCTGAAAGTCTGGTACTGGGGCAAGCCGGAGGAGGACCCGGAGGGGGGAGGGGGCACCATGGTGGGCAGCGTGGGGGGCGTGCCCTGCAGGCTGCTGTGGAAGGGCGTCCCTGACAGCGAGATGGTGGAGAGAGTGGGGATGGAGGAGAGGGAGGTGAAGCTGATGGCGGAGATGGGCGGCGGGGACAGCGGGGTCAGGTTGGCACCGCCAGCGGAGGTGGTGGCCGGAGAGCCTGTCTGGCACGAGGACTCCATCGTCTTGGTCTTCTTCCGCTTCTTGCCCACCTTGGGCACATAGGGCACACCCTTGCAGCTCGTCTTCTGGTGCGCCTGCAGGTGGGTAAGCTGGCTAAAGCGGCGCTGGCATGAGGGACACTCGTACGGCTTCTCACCTGCACACGCATACAGTCAGGGGTGAGTCTCAAGTCTTATTTCTTGTCTAAGCTGACAACTGACCAGGACACCTGGCACACACAACTAAAGGCCTACTGAGGGGTTTAGACTGCTAACGAGCTCAGCACTTCAGCAAATTAGAAGGTCACTGTCTGTCAATATTCCATGTGAAAAGCCTCGAATCTGGATCCCACATTTTGCTCACAAGTTAAAGCATAGACGAGTGAAAGACAGGCCGATTAAAAAGAAAAAAACACAAAATCTCCAACTGACACAACGGTTCATGTTCACTGATGAGACGTATCATTTTTATTTTATCTGAGAGATGGGGTGGAGCACATATGGGTTTTTCGAAACACATAGATATCATCTTGAACTGAACTGACGCATGCACACATGCACACACACACATGTACACACACAGCTGTTCCCAACCCCTCATCTCACCTGTATGTAAATGAACTAAACGCACGCACACACATGAACACAGCTCTTCCCAATCCCTCATCTCACCTGTGTGTAAATGAACTAAACGCACACACACACACACACACACATGAACACAGCTGTTCCCAATCCCTCATCTCACCTGTGTGTAAATGAACACTGATGTCAGCTTCCTCTGAGATATGAATGAATTCTTCACCACAGAGTTCAAACGCACAATATCTGTATCACTCCATCCCCCCATCAAAAACAACAACCCACACACACGCATTCATACCTTCTCCCCGAGTCCACTCCTTACCTGTGTGCGACCGCTGACGCCTCTTCAACTCACTCCGCATAACTCCTTGCTGCAGGACTGACATACACAACCCCCTCCCAGAACCTCTTCTTCCCAAACCCTCTGCATATTAACCTGTGTGAGACTGCTGATGCCCCTGCATTTGACTCTCAAAGACAAACCCCGCCCCCAGGGAGGACTCTCCTGCAAGACCCAACCCCCCTCCCCCCCCCCCCCCCCCCCACTCCTTCCCCACATACCATCTCCCCAGGCCCTCTCCTTACCTGTGTGCGACCGCTGGTGCCTCTTCAGTTCACTCTCAAAGACAAATTCCTTGTTGCAGAACTCACACTCCAGCACGCGACGTCCCTTGGCGTGCAGCTTGGCGTGGGCCAGGAAGTTCTCGTAGGACGTGAACTGCATGTTGCACACCGAGCACTGCGGCAGGTTCTTGGGCTGGTGGGTGCGTTTGTGCGCGGCCAGGTGGGTGGCCTGCGTGAAGCCTCGCCCGCACTCCTGACAGTTGTACGGCTTCTCACCTGAGGCAGAGGTGGTCGGCTGGTTAAACTTGAGTCACGCTGAGTTTTCTGCAGTTCCAATGAGGTGCTGGCAGGATCTGAGATCCCAGGATGCAGGAAAATGTACTGGTGGGGACTGAGATCTGAGGAGGTGGGAAAATGTGCTGGTAGGAACTGAGGTCCCAGAAAAAGGTACTGGTAGGAACTGAGATCCCAGGAGATGGGAAAATGTGTTGGTGGGGACTGAGATCCCAGGAGATGGGGAAAAAGGTGCTGGTGGGGACTGAGATCCCAGGAGATGGGGAAAAAGGTGCTGGTGGGAACTGAGATCCCAGGAGGTGGGGAAAAAAGGTACTGGTAGGAACTGAGATCTCCATAGATGGAGAGAAAAAAAAGGTGCTGGTAGGAACTGAGATCTCCATAGATGGAGAGAGAAAAAAGGTGCTGGTAGGAACTGAGATCTCCATAGATGGAGAAGAAAAAAAAGGTGCTGGTAGGAACTGAGATCTCCATAGATGGAGAAGAAAAAAAAGGTGCTGGTAGGAACTGAGATCCCTGGAGATGGGGAAAAAAGGTGCTGGTGGGGACTGAGATTTCAGGAGATGGGAAAATGTGCTGGCAGGATCTGAGATCTCCAGGGATGTAAAAAAGGTGCTGGTGGGAACTGAGATCCCAGGAGATGGGGAAAAAGGTGCTGGTGGAGACTGAGATCCCAGGAGATGGGGGAAAGGGTGCTGGTGGGGACTGAGATCCCAGGAGATGGGGAAAAAGGTGCTGGTGGGGACTGAGATCCCAGGAGATGGGGGAAAAGGTGCTGGTGGGAACTGAGATCCCAGGAGATGGGGGAAAAGGTGCTGGTGGGAACTGAGATCCCAGGAGATGGGGGAAAAGGTGCTGGTGGGGACTGTGATCCCAGGAGATGGGGAAAAAGGTGCTGGTGGAGACTGAGATCTCTGGAGGTGGGAGAAGAGGGAGACTATGCTTAACGCCACACTGTCACCACCATCAGAGCTCCTGATTTAACCCTTTCACTGCATTGATACCACTTGAAAACAACCCATAGCAGTGTAAAATTTAAAATCCTTATGCATTTTTGCCCTTGATTTGCATTATTAAGTGAAAACGTGAAAATGCACCGTACATAGTAGATCTGTTGTAGGACCAGAAACTGTACTGTTTGCAGGCGTGTGCACACACTTTTCCGCATGGAAATTTGACAGACTGTGGCAGTAAAAAGGTTAAGATGGGCAGTAATGAGAGCGATTTTAATGTTTCAGTAATCGTGAGGGACCCAGTCACAAGACAGTGTCCGCAGACTACAACTTTTGAAGAGAGAAGAGAGCTGAGGTGGAAATCAGAGGTCCTTCTACTTACCAGCCTTATGCCTTAATGCTAGCGAAACTGACTCACCTTGATGCAGATGCACAGCCAAGGTCAACTTATGTGTGGGGAACAGTTCCATTTGTCTAAAACCCGAATGGATCAAGCAACCAGTCTCACAGTACTTCCATCCCAACAATACCCAGTTTTTGCTACAGATCAGTGTCATGTATGTATTCATTGCAGTTACATTTTTTTTGCTTGGAAATTTGTTCAGGGACAATTCCCACGCCTGCTTCATGAAAGGTGGACTCGTCATTTTGATGTGCGCAACAATCTGTGTGCAGACCGTCTGCACTGATCGCAAGTATCAGTGCTGCCATTGTCAAAATTGCATCAACCTCACCACAACCTCTCGCATGTGTTTTTGCATGTTAAGAATCAAAACACTGGTGAATATACTTCACGCACACTGTTTGAAAAGAGTGTTCTTCTGTTCACAACAGACTTAGCGCTAACCAAATCAAACACTGGCAGCAATACAAGGCTTCTTTACAACAGGGGTACCAGCCTAACCTCTGTGACAAAGGGAGTTGAAAACAGTTCAAAACATCAACAACAACAAAATCAAGTTTGCACCTGTGTGTGTCCTCTCATGACGCTTGAGGTCGAAGGGATAGGAGAACTCCTTGCCGCACTCCCCGCACTCCAGTTTCTTGGCCCGGGGCCGTGGGGGCTTCGGAGTGCGTGGCTGCTTGGGCGACTTGATCCTGGAGCCGCGGGCGGCGTACTTGGAGAACCACTTCTTCATGGAGGACAAGGTCTCCGCTTTGGGAACGCTGGAGCCCCCTTCCCCAGAGTTGGTGTAGCTGGTGAACCACTTCTTCTTCAGGCTTGGCTGCCCTGCAGAGGACCCGTTCTCCCCGCTGTTGCTGCAACAGGCAAGGGAGGGCCCACTTTGTACAATGCTGGGAACTGACCAGGTCCCTAGCAACAAGGGATGTATCATACAATATGTCAATGTAAACAGGGTTGGAATTTGCTGTGAGGTAAAGGATTCATTATTATTTAGAACTCAGATCAGTCAGTGGACATTTTGGTGGTTTGTTTTTCATATGTGTGTGTGTGTGTGTGTGTGTGTGCATGCGTGTATGTGTGTGTGAGAGACTGCACATTTCTCCCTCTTATCAAATGATTATCAAACTGACTTCTGACAGCAATAGAAAGCAAATGACTTGACTGAGCAAACTGCCAACAAGAGCCAGTCAAAAAGACAAGCTGCATCATATCTCAATAACTAAAAGCAGTAATTAAAGGACAAGCTGGCACAACAATATGTCTCATTTTTACCAATTTCAAGACAACTACAGGCCACAGAGTAGAGTTCGTTCAAAGTCAGAAGTCTCTCAGTGAAGGGCTTCTCAAAACTGGTTCTACCCCTAGGTACTGCCGCTTAAAACTGGTTCTGCATCAAGGTGCTGCAGCTTAAAGCTGGTTCTACCTCTATAGTCTAGGTACTGCAGCTTAAAACTGGTTCTGCCTCTAGGTACTGCAGCTTAAAACTGGTTCTACCTCTAGGTACTGCAGCTTAAAACTGGTTCTACCTCTAGGTGCTGCAGCTTAAGACTGGTTCTACCTCTAGATAGGTACCGCAGCTTAAAACTGGTTCTACCTCTATGTACTGCAGCTTAAAATTGGTTCTGCCTCTAGGTGCTGCAGCTTAAAACTGGTTCTATCTCTCGGCACTGGTTCTACCGCTAGGTACTGCAGCTTAAAACTGGTTCTACCTCTAGGCACTGGTTCTACCGCTAGGTACTGCAGCTTAAAACTGCTTCTACCTCCAGGTACAGCAGCTTAAAATTGGTTCTGCCTCTAGGTGCACCAGCTTAAAACTGCTTCTACCTCTATGTACTGCAGCTTAAAACTGGTTCTATCTCTCGGCACTGGTTCTACCTCTAGGTACTGCAGCTTAAAACAGGTTCTACCTCTAGGTACTGCAGCTTAAAACTGGTTCTATCTCTTGGCACTGGTTCTACCTCTAGGTACTGCAGCTTAAAACAGGTTCTACCTCTAGGTACTGCAGCTTAAAACTGGTTCTACCTCGAAGATACTGCAGCTTAAGACTGGTTCTATCTCTAGATAGGTACTGCAGCTTAAGACCAGTTCTACCTCTAGGTACTGCAGCTTAAGACCAGTTCCACCTCTAGGTACTGCAGCTTAAGACCAGTTCTACCTCTAGGTACTGCAGCTTAAGACCAGTTCTACCTCCAGGTACTGCAGCTTAAGACTGGTTCTGCCTCTAGGTGCACCAGCTTAAAACTGTTTCTACCTCTAGGCACTGGTTCTACCTCTAGGTACTGCAGCTTAAAAGTGGTTCTACCTCTAGTCACTACAGCTCAAGACTGGTTCTACCTCGAGGCACTGGTTCTACCTCTAGGTACTGCAGCTTAAGACTGGTTCTACCACTTGGTACTGCAGCCCAAGACTGGTTCTACCTCTTGGTAGTGGTACTGCAGCCCAAGACTGGTTCTACCTCTTGGTAGTGGTACTGCAGCCCAAGACCGGTTCTACCTCTTGGTAGTGGTACTGCAGCCCAAGACCGGTTCTACCTCTTGGTAGTGGTACTGCAGCCCAAGACCGGTTCTACCTCTTGGTAGTGGTACTGCAGCCCAAGACTGGTTCTACCTCTAGATGCTGCTGCTTAGCTGAAGCTGCAAGACTGACCTATTGCTGTTGCTGGCGCTTCCCGAGGAGTCCCCGGAGTCTTCTTTGCTGGACAGCGGTGGGTGCTGCTGCTGCTGCTGCTGCTGCTGCTGCGCTTGCTGTTGCTGGACGTACACCGGACTCGTGTCTTGCTGGGGCGGCGGCTGCTGCTGCTGTTGCCTCTGCTGCTGCTGCTGTTGTTGCTGCTGCTGCTGTTGTTGCTGCTGCTGCTGCAGGCTGAAGTTGCTGACCTCCCCTTTGTCGCTCTTGACAGAGGCGAAGGTGGGAGTGTTCTCAGAGTAGAGGTTAGCGAAGTAGGGGCTGGGAAAATGGGAGGTGGGCATGGGCGGCAGGCGGCCCGTGAACAGGTTGTCCGCGGTGTTGATGGTGGACACAGACATGGGCGGAATACGGCTGTAACTGTTGGGGTCCATGGCCAAGGGCAGGGTGGTCGGGGAGGGTACGTAGCTGCTGATGGGGCCGGGGCTGCTGCCAATCAGGCCATCGCTCAGCGGCTGCCCCTTGAAGATCTTCCTTCGCGACGCCTGCCAACAGGTGGGACGGAAAGGTGAGCTCAGGTCACCACTCCACTGTTACGCTACTTTACAATACAATACAACTTTATTGTCTCTGTGTAGAGAAATTTGCCTTCTGGCTCGTCATTTACATAAAACATTTAACACATTTAACAATAAAACATTAACAACTCAATGAAACACGGAGCTAAAAACTGCTTAACAATAACAATGTACACACACACGCACGCACCCACCCACCCACACACATACACTATTATTATTGTAAACACATTATTATTGTAAACACCTCTATCCTCTCAAATGCAAATGGAAACGAAAGAAAACCCTACATAATTCAAAATACAAACAGGGTTAAGGGGAAATGGCTTTTGGCAGGAATTTATGGTATTTGTGACAGAGGCACTTTAATGGTTCCGTCACAAAAATATTTCCACTTGAGACTTCTAGCACTTTTATTTTTTGGCCTTTAAATTTATTTATTTTTAAATGGCACTGGTAGCAAGAGACAATTAACTAATTTTTTTTTTTAATTTTTAACAAATATTTTGATTAAGTCAAGAGCATAAAAATTTAAAATGTTTGAATTGCAATCATCTGAATTTTCACCAAGTGATCTTCTTGATTTTAGCAACACCAGCTCACACACTACTGCAATTTCCAAGTAAGTAATTTGGTGTTTTATCTTTATGCCCAGTCAACCACTGCAATTTCTAACCAGTCATACAGTCTGTAGCTCACTAAATACACACTTTTTTTTCTTCTCTCTCTCTCTCTCTCTCTCTCTCTCTCTCTCTCTCTCACTTCTCTCTCCATCACTTCAGGGTTCACTCAAATTGAAATTCTGCACTCTATAGATTATATATATATATATATATATATAATATAGATATATTCACAAAACGTCAAAGTTTACCATCCTTGTCCATCAAAAAAAAAAAAAAAGAGTTCATGACAAGTGGCATGGAGGTGTACATTAAAAAAAATTTTTTTTAATGCTCCTCCCAAAGCCTGTTTTAACTTATCTTGAATTTTAACCTTCATCATATTGGGCTCTAGTAGTCTAACCCTTATGATTCACGAGTTGCTCACCCATACTTCTCACGTCGCTGTTTCTCCTGCTCAGCATGTGGGCAAGTTACTCACCCAAAGAAAGTCCAGGCATTATTATCGTTATTATTAATCCTATTATTATTAAGCAAAAGCACACTGTCTTTGTCCCATCATCCTATTGTACAATTTTGGAATGAATCAATGTTCTGCACAGCTGAAAATCATTGAGGAAATCAAGAAAACTGTGACTGTTGAGCGGTATGACTGACGCACAGCCACGCAGAGCCACTGCAGAAGCAAACTGTAAACGACATGCTTTCTTGCCCATGTCGCATTGCAATTGTTGGCTTTTGTGACCGATGGTATCACTGTTTTTATGAGCCATGTTTCTCAAGACAGTTACTTTTGTTATCGCTTTTCTTATCCAAGTAGTTCAATAAGAGTGTGTGTGTGTGTGCGTGCGTGCATGTGTGTGAGTGAATGTGTAAATAATTATATTGTGGGTGACTGGGTGCGGTATGTTTGTTTGTGTGATGTTGTATACATTTACAGCACTAGTGCTTTGTTTGTGTGATGTTGTACACATTTAGAGTACTTGTGCTTTTTAAAATTTATTTTTTACATGCTGAATGTCATGCTTTTGTTGTTGTTGTTGTTGTTGTTGTTGCTGAGAATATACAGCACCATGACCTTGTATTTTTTCTCTCAGGTTTTAGCACTATATTACTTATTAGAGTTACTATTAATGATATAATATATATGTTATATAGGGCTATTACTTAGTATTAACTCCTTCACTGCCATGGCATCATTTCAAAATGACCATTAAAAGTGTGAAATTTGAAACTCTTAAGCCTTTTTGCTTTCTTTTTCGCACAGGCATGTGAAAGGATTTTCATCAAAACGCACAGCATTGAAAGTAGATGTGTTACAGGACCGGAAAATATACTTTTCAAAGGAGCATCCATGCATCTTTCAGCCCGGAAATTTTACAGGCCCAGGCAGTGGAGGGGTTAAACTTTAAAAAATCTAAAGGTGTTTGTGTTTCGAATGTTGAATATTTAAATAAAATGTATGATTAAAATCAGACACAAAACTAAAACCAGCCTTTCCGTAGCCGAACAACAATACAACAAAACTCTCAGCAAGTACCAGATAGAAAGGATGCAAATGCTACAGACAGCAAGAATGAAGAAAGTACATAACTATTCACCACAGAAAGTCTCAGGCACTTCAGTGCAATAAAAAAAAATAAAAAAAAAATTAAATCAATAATCAATAAAAGGGGCAGGGGTGAAAAAACAAAAGGGAGAAGAAAGGAACAGGCAAAGAAGCCAATGAAGCTGGACAAATGAACAGACAGACAGATGGACGGACAAGACAGATAGACAGAGGGCCAAGCAGGCAGGGATGGACAGACAGACAAATGGACAGACAGACTGACACAATGACAGGCAGGCAGGCAGGGATGGACAGACAGACAGACTGGCAGACAGGCACACAGGGATGGACAGACAAATGGACAGATTGACAGACAGACAAATGGATAGACAGACTGACTGACGGGCAGACAGATGGACTGGCAGACAGATAGATGGACAGGTAGACAGACAGATGGGCAGACAGATAGAGAAAAGGACAGACAGACAGATGGACAGGCTGACAGATGGATGGGCAGACAGACAGATGGATAGGCAGACAGACAGATGGATAGGCAGACAGACATACGGACAGACAGACAAACATGGTAAGTCAGCATACCCCCCTTTTGCCATGGGCACTTAGCTACGTGGGGAATAAAACACGGAACTGACGCTGGGGTGGTGGTGAAAGTCGTTGGTGATGAGCAGGGGCGGCTGGGATTGCAGGTAAACACCCTGCAGGTAGTTGGCGTTGTTCGCTTCCGTATGCGAGGTGGCGCTGCTGGCTCTCCACTTCTTCTTGGCTGCCTCAGCGTCCATGCAGAGCTGAACCAGGTCCTGGTCCATTGTGAGAGGGCATCCTGCACGCTGCAGCCCCAGTCATTACTGCTGTCCCGCTGGCCACACTGGAAAGTCAAAAACACACACACGCAAGTGAGAAGTGACAACACTAACAGTAATAACTAATAATAATAATAATGTACATTTATCATGTGCTCATCAACGCCCTGAGTGCTCTCATGATACATATTAACCTAAACATGATATTCTATACACATGTAGAGCATAGTCCTACTGAAACAATTTACGTAAAGTATTATACAAAAAACAAAAAACGCATGACAAACACACACACACATGTATACACACACACAGTAATTGATCAATACCCCTGAGAAGGAGCAATTTCAACCCGGTAAAGGTATGCAAGCTTGTGTTATAATATATATAATATATAAAAATTCTTTTTTTTGGGGGGGGGGGGGGTATTTTTATAACGCTTTGCACTACTGTGCCTAGTCAGGGCATGCCCAGCACGTCTGACTTTGTGATTAAATTATAATACATTTTCACAAGTTCAGCAAGTTGCCAAGCAAGTATTGGCCTTGTTAATATTATTATAATAATTTTATTCATTATATTAATTATTATATAATTAATAATACAATATAAACTAAATATACCTGAGACATAAAACTATTGAAAGCCAACATAAAACAAGTCAAAGAATAGCAGCTGCTGGCTTCACTCAAGACAGTCATTTGGCACATCTGCAAGTTTTTACTTTTGCAGCAATGCAAAAAATGCAATGGTCTTTCTAAAATCAACAACAACAAAAACAATCCTTCAAAATCACATATATCCTTGTGTTTTGTTTTGTTTTTTGTGGTTCATTCTTTCTTTCTTTCTTTTCTTTTTCTTTAACCCATCAAAATGAATACTGAATGCCTAATCTGAGTAGCAACTGGGAGTGACTAGTTCGTATTAATCTTAAGCAACCAACACAATTATTAAGCATGATTTGAAAATAGTTAAAATAGGTGATTTCAGGAGTGGTGCATAGAACATACATGATTTCAGCCAAGGAGATTTCACTTTTCAGAAACAAAAACTACCAAGCAATGCAATACCAAGGCTCAATAACAAGACTTGAGAGAATATAATCATAAAAATAATAATCAAAGTAATTATTTGTAAAGCACAAAATCGTGTCCAGAGACTATTCTAACTTATCTAAGTGCATGGACACACACAGGCACCCGCACACATGAGCATTCTGAATACACAAAGCTACATTTACACAGCTTAAAATAGGCAGCAAACAGAGACTTGAGTAAGCTGAGATGGATGAAGACAGCAACATGGAACAGAAAACGTGGCAGGTCTACAGTTTTGGAAAAAGAAATGTTTTTAGGCTACATTTATTTTGAATGAGTCCCGATAACACTTTAAAACTGAGCGGATGTATTATACTTATACAGTTACAGTGTTTTATTCTGTGCGTGGCCATTTGTTTGGTGGTTAGACCTGTTAGGCAGCCACCATCCGTTAAGCAGGGACACCGAGTCTAATTGACACTTGACAATAAAGTTGTATTGCACTGTACTGTACATTTGTATTATTATGCTGTACTTTTGTGGGGTCTACAATGTGCCCCACAATGTGGTGTGACAAAAACATGTATAATGTATACAGTCATTTTAAGTCTTACAGCAATACAAATACAGCAGGAAGTTCAGTAACAACATTTTGCATCTTGACCTCATTCTGTCACAGGAACTAACTTTCAGAAAAATGCTGAATAGATGCAACGTCTCTGACCAGACATAATGTATTCATTTAAATTCTTGTGTGGCATGCAGCTTAATCCTCACCAGTTGAAACCTTGCATTGATATAACCATACAGCATACTGGTTGACTGGATGCAAAATACCAACTGACCAAGTTACTCACTTACATATGATATATATATATGCAGTTGAAAAACAAACTGCTGTATGATGTATCTATGATATAGATGAATAAAATTTGAAATCAGTAAATGTCGTAGTTATTTGCAAAAATATGTTTTCACTAGTTAGTTTCCGTCGCTGTCTTCACCATGCACTTTCACCACCTCCCTAATCAAACTTCAAAGACAAAGTGAAGTTTTTAAAATGATCGTAAATAACAAAACAGGGAACAGACATCTTAGTGTTGATCAGACTCTGCACCTCTGGAATATTAGGTAGGCTGGTAATGGTATTGGTAAACATGCACTTTAGGTGCAGGGTACGGCAGACCAAGATTCTGGATGAGATCTGCTGTCATAATTTACTTGGTTGGACTGGAACACCCTTGTGATGTCTACAAGGTCATTACTACATTAGGCACAAAAACGCTAATCACTTATTCAAGTTATTGACATCTTCAGTGATATTCTTGGCATTTCCTACATAAATTAATGTACCTATCAATATCATCTGCTGCTGAACACAAATAACAGCCATTCTGAACTTGTCAGAAGGGAGACAATTCACTTAATGCAAGAACAATGTGACCGCTCTGTATTCGCAAGGTAGCTCACACTGTACAAATAAACAAAAACAAAACAGAGTTTAAATATATGACAGCAGGAAAAACTTGCTTGCATTATAACTACGTAAGTGGAAAAATTGGTAAAATGTATGATTACACTGCACCCACATCGCTCTTGTGTGACTTGTCTCCCTTCATTCCATCATGAGTTCAAAGTGGCAGACACTGAAAATAATGGGTAGATCTACAGTAATTTGATGAAGTAAATGATACGAAGAACAGCATTGAAGATGTTGACAAGTTAGCACTTTCACACCTATTGACCAAGTAGATATCACATGAGAGTCCCATAAGTATTAAACTTTTACATTAAGACGACAAATGTTCCTTTCCAACAAAAATTTGAAATGGCTTACACTGTAGTTTATGGTATAGCAACTTGATGCAGTAAACAAGAACACGACTACCACTGAAGATGTTGACAGATTGTGTTTTTATCCCTAACGATCTCGTTGGCTCGTAGAGGTAGCTATGGTGTTGCACAAGTAAAACATGATGAATCACTTTCAGAATCTGGGCCCACCATACCCTGCACCAAAAGTGCAAGTTTACCAGTAGGCTAGTCTATGTCTCGACCGGAATTAATTCAGCCCCCACGCTAGTTCACTAGTGACTAGATCTAGTTTTAGTTTATCCCCGAATTTGATTAGAGTGCTTTCCCCCAGACTTTATCCAGAATAATATAAAACAAAATATAAAGTCTATACCGCGTAACATGATTTGTCATTTTGGTCACTTCTTAATTTCTCAGACGAAAGCGTGTGTGTGTAATACCTTATTGGTTGCAATAGTGGATGAGCTTGTACATAAAATGTTGATAATCCATGCTGTACGTTGTCAGAATGGGTGATGGGTGAGTGTGAGGAAGAAACGAGCGGTGCCTCGGACAAAATGTTGAACTAAGGTCCGTTTCACGCGATGATCTCCCCTGCACGTACAGTCCCGACACATTTCCTATTAAATCCTAATCAGCCTGACGATTGACAACCGCAGCATCATCGTAAAATTGCCAGCAACATTCACTTACTCAACTGGTATACAAAAAGCGGCTTCAATCCGTGAATGATCGGCGAAAACACAATTTTGGTATGCCTTTGTTTGCAGCCGAAGAGGTTGGAGAGACCGGAAGCAGCTAGACATGAATCCAACAATTTGCGGATTGAGCCGATCAAGGATTGGTCCGCAACTGAAAAATAACGAACGCCGCGTAACTATAACCTACATAAAATATATAAAACATTTGCATGAAACTGTTGCTTGTTCCCGTTGTTGTTGTTTTTGTTTTCACCCTAGGTGTGTGTAATATACTAGTTTCTCTTTCTTCCCAATTCGCCATACTGCCGCCGTAGCGTCTCGTGAGTGGCCTCGCCGCAGGCGGGTGCCGGCGCGGCGCGGCGTGTGCTCAGCCGGTCAAGTCATGCCGGTTCGACTTAGTGATTGTGTGTCACAGTGTGTGTGTGTGTGTGTGTGTGTGACCCAATCCTGCGGTCTCTGCGCTGGTTGCCCATCTAAAAGCAGTCATCAATATCATCAGTCATTATCATCATCATCTCCAAACGGATCGAATACAAGTTCCTCTCTCTCTCTCTCTCTCTCTCTCTCTCTCTCTCTCTCTCTCTCTCTCTCTCTCTCTCTCTCTCTCTCTCTCTCTCTCTCTCTCTCTCTCTCTCTCACACACACACACACACACACGCACACCAATGCATGCATGAAACTGCCTACCAGCGGGCCGTTTCCCCACTGAAACTCTCTGTCTCGTTCCACTCTGCCGCCCCGCAGTAGCCCTACATATCATAGTTAGCATCCCTGGACTGATTCGGTGAGCCAACACTACAAACACTGAGAAAACACGGCTCGTTCCGGCTGCTGCCGTCTGGCACTGACCCGCCGTGTAGACACACCACCGGCCACTGGCTGAAAATGCCGCGACTGAGTCTCAGACACTGTGTCTTTAGTTTCGGCGGCAGCTGAACTGATATTAACATTAATCAATTGATTAAAAAAGAAGACTCAGTAAGATAATAATGACAGATTATTTCGCGATTACTGCACCGGCTACGCATCTCGTCAGTACGGTGCTGAAAAGCCCGGCAGAGGGCCAGTGACGGCGGCTCAGTGATAAGGCTGGGCGGTGGGCCAGTTTGGCCTAGCGGTAACTGAGGCGTTACTGACTGAGGGGCTGGTAAGCGGCAGAGGGGGACCTCGGTTCGAATCCGGTTCTGCTCTCCTTTCTCTTAAAAAAAAAAAAAAAAAATGTTGTTTCAGAATATTTCGCCTGAGAAGATTTTTAATTTTTTGAAAGAAATTAATATTTTCGGAAAAATCTAAATTTGAGATCAAGTTTTTAGTCAACTATGTTTGTGTTATTCATCTTTTAAGCAGGGTTTTAAAACTGTATATAGACCCGTTTTAAGACATACACATTACTGATTAAAAATTAAATATATACTCAGATGTCGGTATCGCCCTGATATAACCGTACCCGGTTGACTGGGCGTAAAACACCAACTTACTTACTTACCCTCACAGTTAATGAAAGATTAACTTGACTTGAAATGGCTCTCATCACTCAGCCGACCCGCATCACTGAGTCTCAATCAGTGCAGAAGTCATTCTCAGTGGTGGTGACTGACAGTGTAGCGATAGGTATAATAGTCTCCCTCTCCCCCCACCTCCATGACCCCTTCCCCCCTTTTCCCGCCCGTCCCTACATGGTAAGCCGTACGGTTTCTGTGGACGTTAAGCACCATCACCGTGCTGAGTGTTTACTTCGGCCGCCTCAGTTCATCCCCTCACCCGATGTCATTTTTTTCCAGAGCCGTCCTTCCCGCATCCCTCATGCTGAGTCTTCACAATCCCGGCCCCGCCCCTCCCCCCCTCCCCCCTCCCCCCGGCGCCCCACCCCCACCCCCACCCCCCGTCCCTCACACTCCCCCCAGTCATTCCCTCCCTTTCTCCATCACTGATCAGTCCGCTTCAGTCGCTGTCAAGACTGCCAAGACAAAGTCCAAGCACTGGTTTACGACATTCATTCCTTCAACCACTGCCGTATTTAGTTACGCCAAAGGGTCCAGAAAACTGTCAGCTAACGAGCAGATTTTTGTTGGTGCTCACTGAACAGTCGTAAGTTTGTTACAAACAACTCAAATAGTAAGTAAGTAAGTAAACATGGTGCTTAACGTCCACAGAAACCACAATCAAACTCAAACTCAAATAAAAACAACGCGTGTCATTTATAGCCGCCAATAAAGTTTACACCAGCACAAATAAAACCACAATCGTTTGAATCGAGACGGAACTCTTTTTTTGTTTTTCTTTTTTCTTTTTACCCGGCCGGGGTGGATGCGTCTCATGTTTCCGTGCGTGCTTTGGCGCTAGGTTGCTTCTACAGTCATATTAGTACCGGAACCTTTCGGAGGGCGCTGACCGCGTCGGTGGACAGCTGCGCGGAGATAAAGAGTGCCCCTTCAGTGGCGTAACTAAATCTGGCAGAGTTTGGAGGAAGGTGCCGGAAAGCGAGGCTCGGACTGTGGAGCCGAGAATGAGTAGAGGGCATATCACGGCGCGGCGGCAGTCACTGCCGGACTGAGTGTGTGTTATGATACTGTGTATTTGTGTGTGTGTGTGTGTGTGTGTGTGTGTGTGTTGTGTGTGTGTGTGTGTGTGTGTTTGTGTGTACGAGCGTGTGTGTCAGTGTGTGCATGCGTGCGTGTCAGTGTGCATGTATGTATGTCAGTGTGCGTGCGTGCGTGTGTGGTGCGTGCG